>PVKS010020189.1:0-37235 GCA_004027875.1 Aplodontia rufa | reverse complement strand
CCCCTAATACTGTCTAGACTGACACCCATCATAAAACAAATATAAGTTGGGGGTGGTATACTCTGTATATTTTTAAAATATCTGAATAACATTTCATGTGCAGTACAGAAAAATAGACTATTTCTGCAGCTTTCAAGTTAAATCTGTATTTTGAAGTAGCTTTGTTTGAATGTCAGTGGTTAACCTTAAAAAAAAAAGTGAAAATTGTATTTTAGAAGATTTTGTGATTCCTTTGTCCCCCAAAGGATTTTTTTAAATATTGCCTAACATACAGATGGTATGTCAGATTCTGTA
Organism: Aplodontia rufa; assembly: GCA_004027875.1. Classification (NCBI taxonomy): domain Eukaryota; kingdom Metazoa; phylum Chordata; class Mammalia; order Rodentia; family Aplodontiidae; genus Aplodontia; species Aplodontia rufa. The sequence continues at coordinate 36,941 of PVKS010020189.1, read as the reverse complement.
TTTTCTGTCTAGTGTAAAATAAACAAGAGCACAGGAAGATTTTGTGCCTATGGATTGGCATGTTGTGGAGCTAAGCTTTTCCTCCACTGGCTGTCAATGTAAGATGAGGTACCTGCTATTGAGCTTCCTGCACATTGTTGTTACAGGCATCTGCAAGGTTGTACCACACTGTCTGAAGCACCTTGGGGAGTGGGGATACGGGGGGGGGGGAGAGGTCAGGGCATGGGGGTGATGAAGCCAGTCTCAGCAGCGCTGGAGCACTCCTATCCCTCTACGCTGACCTGGTGTCCACCCTCACCCACCGATTGTCCTCCCATCTGGTGACCTTCCATGCAGCTCTTGTCATCAGGGCCCCTGGACCCCTGCCTCTCAGTCTGTTGCCTGTGAACTGAGTTCATTAAAAGACGGGATGGGGGGCTGGAGTGGTGGCTCGGTGGTGGCTCGGTGGTTACGGCGCTTGCCTGGAATGCGCAAGTACGTGAGTTCAAACCCCAGCACCACATATACAATGAAGTGTCCGAGGAATGAAAGTTACATGAAAAACTAAATTAAAATTGCTTCTCTCTTTCTCACTGTCCCCTCTTTCTAAAAAAAAAAAAAAAAAAAAAAAAGTGATGGCCTGTTTAAAACAGGCCCAAATGAATTCAGTCACCCTTGGAGGAGCTTTTAACTATGAACCCTTATGATAAAGGATCCCATCCTGGTGGCAGTGTACACAAAAGAGGGGAGAGGAACAGATAATCCCAGGATTATGCATCTTTATTTCAACAGTGATATTTCTTTTTCAAACAGTTTTTCATCAAAGGAGAAAAATTCTACTTGCTGTGGTTTTTTTACTTTCTTTCTCCATGGAGATTAAAGCAGATTCAAATTTTCATATTCTTTCAAAGATAAGAAAAAATTTAAGTGTTGTATAATATAGGAGCAAGGGAATTTGTATTGTAAATTGATCTTCTAGAAAGGAAGAACAATAAGGGACGGTGAAGGAAGTCTTTAACCTTATACTTGAACTGTGGTATTCGTATGGAACACCTGACTACTTGTTTTAGTGAAATGCAAGTTATTTTTTTCTAAATGAAATGAAGACAAGACCATTATTTCTTAGTGGCTGTTTTAGCTACTGAGAAATAGTAATTCTGCTATAAATTAAGACAAGTTCAGGAAAAAAAAAATATTGCTGCTTAGGGTGCCTGAAATGCATCCTGTGCTGTATGGTAGATGCACCTAAGAGCCACCCACCAGGAGTGAAGCAGCCTGCATTCTTCTGGTGAACTCAGCATTGACTGCGGGTTTTCAGAGTCCTAACTGGCCTTCCTTTTTGGTTGTAGCTAGTCGTCATCTGGGGATGTAGTTTCCGTTAAACATTGAGTCTCAACATATCCTACAACCTTTAGTTCATCTTGGGTTTGGCTCGGTCTGCTCCACCGCCTGTAAACTCGTGAATGGCCACTGACCTTTCACATGTGGCTTTGGAGCCCTGATTCCCGGGGTGAGCAGGGAAGGCCAATTCAGCTGCCACATCTGCTGGGCAGACTTTGCCTCTGGAAGCACTTGACTGCCGTGCGTTAACCTTCCTTTAAGGTCATTCCCTTGGGAAGCTTTCAATGACATTGTGCCACAAAACTCTAAGAGAAAAGAGGAAGAGCTTCCTGTTGGGCTTTGATATACTTTTCTCTTAAAATGTGTCCCTAAAACACTGTCCTTCTAGCTAAGCAAGGCTTTTTTCTTCTTCCCTCTTCAGAATTCGAATGGGATTTACACTGGCTTCATTAAAGTGCAGATGGAACTCTGCAGACCTCCCCAGACTTCTTCCAGCCCTGAGAAAGCGGCCCCCAGCAGCAATGGCTGCATGAACACACTTCACATCAGCAGCACAAACACTGTCGGTGAAGTCATTGAGGCCCTGCTCAAAAAGTTTCTTGTGACCGAGAGCCCAGCCAAGTTTGCACTTTATAAGCGTTGTCACAGGGAAGACCAAGGTATGCTGACGCATTTAAAGTGAAAACGGTGTCTGCTTCTGTTTTTGTCGCTTGTCCTCATTAGCAGGAAGACTGATGATGTACCAGGGGCAGATTCTGGAAGCCATGGCGATCGTTGGCAGACACTGAATGTTTTCTGGCTGTTCATGGTTTTGAGTTGAACATTTGTGGGTCTGAGGAGTTCAGAGGCATCTGCATGTGTTGGGCATTTATGGAGGATTTGTTGGTGATCACAGAGCAGTGTTGATTAGTGGGAGAGGAGTGGCTTTGATTTTGATGCCCTTTAGAACACAGAAGACTATTTCTGTGCTTGAAGTTTTCAGTAGCATATTCCACATTGATGTTTGTTCACACTTGCAGCGTCTTGCTGGGCCTGTTTCTCTAAGACCTTGAGCATGGGCAGGCACATGTGGATCAGCACATTTCAGCTTACTGAGCCGAGCGGCCCAGGCTGTGCTCTTCTGTCCCCTAACTTGTCACTGCACTGGGACATTTCGGCACCCTGCCCACAGTGGCACATAAAATGAGGGAATAACATCTCGATCTGGGGTCTTGTCTGTCTCAACCTCACACCCACATTCAGTGGATAGAAAGAATTTTCAGTTACTGCATGAAACTGAATAAGATGTTCTAGGTCAGACAGTCTAGCAGAAATTGATACCCATGGTGGACAAAAGCAATTTATGCTCATTTGGAAATGGTCTGTATAAATAATAAACCCTTTGAGCTTGCTTTTATTTTTCTTGGTAAAGCCTAAAGTAGCCATAGAAGAAAATATATTCACCTGAAGTAATGTCCTTCAGTTACACAGAATGAAACAGCTAGCTGCTTAGTGTGAGTACATTTGTTTAACATACCATGGGGCTAGGCCCTGCAGAATTCAAAGATAAACAGTTCAGAGGTCCCATCGTTCAGAGATCGTGGACTTTGCAGCCTGGAAGAGGTGTGCATCTACAGGGAAACTGGCAGTTACAAGGCAGATGCATCTGAAAGTATCCAAGCATCTGGAAATAGCCAAGCAGTGGAGTTCTGCTCATGTGGCATTTTGTTTTGCCAGCTTTGTCGTCAGCTTGCCTGAACTTCAGCTACACAGTCTGCAAGTGATAGCCTCATGCCAGCTGTGTGTGTGTGCATGTGCAAGGGAGAACAAACAATACAGCTAGCTGTAATGTAAGGCCATGAGAACTTCTGATGCTTGATATATGTGGTTGCCAATTCTGTATCTTCAAGAGCTTTGAATTCGCATTCTTTGGACAATATATTTTCATCGTCAAAGGGGTTGAAGATCCTTTTAAAAAGTTTTTTTTTTGTCTTTCTAAAAGGGGAGCAGAACTAATTAGAAGCATATTTTGGGATTGGTAGGCATTTAAAGTTGTTCTTGGAAATTTTTTCTTCCTTAATCAAGGTGAAGTTTATATTGGGCGGATAGAAAGCACAGGGAATAGATTTTGTTGCCCTGTGGGCTTCTGGTACTAGGTTGAGGAGGAGGCTGGGGAAACGTGGGCACGTTGATCAGTGGAAGCGAGTGGCGATGGGGACATCTCAGGAGGGCTGAGATGTACGTTTGTGACATGCTGCTTCTTTCTTTACCTAGTCTATGCCTGCAAGCTCTCGGACCGGGAACATCCACTCTACCTGCGTTTAGTAGCAGGGCCCAGAACCGACACACTTAGCTTTGTTCTTCGTGAACATGAAATTGGAGAGGTACGTGATTGTGTGATATGATTTAAACTACACAGAACAGCTGGCCCTGTGTTACTGCTCTGGTCTAGTGACTTGAGGAGGGAAGCAGGGGTGGTACACGCAAGAGGGGGAGAGATTGTCAGAAATTAGCCCCAACGTAGTCTGCAGTGTGGTTCTCTTACAACATTATAGTGGCCTGTGCTTCTGAGAGGTGGGAAGAAATACAACTTTTTACTTTCTCTATCCAGAGTCATTTTCACCCCTCCCACCTCCACATGGCTCTAAGCCAACTAAACTTTGAAAGTTGACACTCCCCAATGTCTGCTACTAATAAGTCTCCAGACTAATTTCATTCTAAAGTGAAATAAAAGGAAACCTGATCTACTTGCCACAGAAGACATTTAACTTTCTAAAATCCTTTTTTTCCCCTTTTGCCCAGTCAAACCATTAAAAAATTATGTTTTACATAGGTATACATCATTCTCATTTTCTCTCCAGGGAAGATTGTATTTAGACCAGTTCAGTTGAAGCAAAAACCACCACCTTGGACTATCTTTTACATCAGATGTCAACTCTAAGTGACAATTTAGCAACTCTCCTGAACTCCAAAACTCATATTCTGCCAGGAACAGGAAATGATGTGAAAAGTCCTCATAGGACATTTCATGGTACAGTGGGAATAGGGTTTCTAGCTTAAAAATTAGGGAATGAGGACTGTGGTTTCTATTTGCTGTAGTTGGAAAATGACCTGGTTTTTCTGACCTCTGTTTTAAGTCACAAATTGGAATATATGTAAACATGATAGTGTATTTATATGTAAGTGTAAATTAGAATAAGGGAGTTTCAGGAAGACTGATTTTAGAGGGTCTTGATTCTTTGGCTTCTGGTGTTTGGAAGCCTAAGAAACACATTTGACTTTGCAGGTGGGTGGCGTTCCCTCAGAGCCTGCGCTGGACACGTTAGGGTAGTCTCATCAACAGTTTACGTAGTTTAGCAAAGCGAATGTGCAGCATTGTGGGGAGGAATGTTTTGAAATTAGCATTGCGTTTTAATGCTCCAGACTGCTTCATCGGACCTCTCTGTTCGTTGTTTGTATCTCAGTTATTGAAGGAAACTGACCTGAGGGAAGAAACTTTGAGCAGCTGTCAGGGATGGGAGAGAGAAGGAATCAACTTTAGTTTTTCATGTGGCTTTGGTTGCTCCGACACTTTGTTGTGAACATGGTGCTGGGGTTCAAACCCATGCCCTTGCGCATACCAGGCAAATGCAGTACTGCTGAACTACTGTTCCGGTCCTACAAGATAATTTATTTTGAAAAATGGAATGTTAAACTTTTGTATATTTGCTGGATGTTCAAATGGAGAAAGTTGTGCTCTCCTGCTCCAGTTTTCTTTTTATTTAATAACTAGATTCTGCTCACGTCCAGAAAGCCTTGTGTCACTTGGCCTCTTTGGTGGTTTTCAGGTTGTCTTTTTTCCTACCTCACTAGACAGCATTTCTGGTCTTGGCAGCGATTCTAGCTAGGATTGGATCCCCTCTGGATTTGAAAGACTCTCCCAGATGATGCCAAATACTATCCTTAAGGTTTACTGCTTGAGTTAAATGTTATTTTGTGGCTAAGTGTGCCAAGTACTACTAGGGGGACAGAACTCAGCCTCAGGATGAGACAAACCCCAAATAGTGAGAAGTATGAAGTTGCAGTGTGGGTGAGGTGCAGGTAGGTAGATAACCAAGCAAATAATTGTTAATTTCAAAATCTTGGTTGTGGGCAGAGCCCCCAGTGCTCAGTGAGAGCTTCTAGACTGTGTCATGGACTGGTGGGGAGGCGTTATGGAAGACTTCCTAGAGACAGTGGCATTTCAGCTGAGCCTTGAGGGTGAGCAGGAGTGGAGCAGGCACGACATGTGCCAAGCCACTGGGCAGTGTATGAGGTACAGTGTGCGAGAGGCGGGGTTGGGGAAGTTTTGGTGTTGTAACCTAAACAACCAAGAGATGAAAGTTCATTGCTTCCAAGCAGGGAGAGACAGGAGGAAATTTTACAGAGGGTATTCTGGTGAGCTTAGGTGCAGGGTGAGGCCAGGCAGGAGGCTGTCCCAGGGGTGCAGTAATGGTGGTAGCTAGCGCTAGATCAGGTGAGGCATGAGGCAAGTATCTAATGGAGGTAAGGATGTGGAAGTCTTTGGCTTCACTGAGGAGCAGGGAGGGTCCAGGGCTGTTGGGAGTGAGGGGTCTGAGGAGTTGGGCAGCTTTTCCTCTTGACTGTGAGTTAAATACCCAGCACTTTTTGCATCCTCACAGTGGGAAGCCTTCAGCCTTCCAGAACTGCAGAATTTCTTGCGCATCTTAGACAAGGAGGAAGACGAGCAGCTGCAGAACCTGAAGAGGCGCTATGCAGCCTACAGACTGAAGTTGGAAGAAGCCCTTGGTGAGGTGTGGAAGCCTGGCTAGCACGTGGGCTGCTGCCAGGAAGGCCCAGCTTGGGACCCATGTTCAGAAGAGCAGCAGGTGCCTCTTCAGAGAGCTGTTTCCTTGCCCCGTGATGCTAGGGTCTTCCCCTTTTATTTCTAGATTTAGTTCCCAAAGCCTGGTCACGCAGCATCCCACACCTCATGCATCCCGCGAGGGACTCTGCGAGCTTGTTCTGTTACTAGGGCATGGCGGTGCTGCCTCTTGCAAGCTGCAAAGCTGTAGGCCTCAGGAGCGCTCTAGAGTGCTTAAAAGTGTGAACTCTGGGTGGGTTTTCCTTACTTTCTTCTAGTTATTATGTGATAATGTTAAGCTTTAGGATATGCAAATGAGTTTTGAAAAGCTTAACAAAGAACCTCTTTGAAGTCTTGTCCTGTGTTGAAACTACCTGTTTTTTGTTTTCTATCAGAGGAATCTATCCATGTGAACTGAAGGCACAGGAATCTGAGGAAGGATTTTGTAGGAGTTTGACAAAGAAAGTATCAGCAAGTTTGAAAAAGGCTTGTGTAAGGTGCGGGCTCTAAGGGCGGCGAAATGGTGCAGGGTGGTAGGTTTGTGGCAGGGCAGAAGAGAAAGGTATATTTATTGGCTTGTGAGTTAAAAGCAGTGTTGAGATGTTGAACCCGTTTTAGGATTGCTTGATTTCTCATTGAGTAAAATGTGGGGCCAGAGCCAAAAACCCCAACAAAGGACCCATGAACTCTGGAGAATTAGGCAGGTGAGCCCAAGATGGTCTCATGCAGCTAGATCTGATTCTCCCGTCTAGGAGTGGAAGGTCCTGTTGGTGTGTCCTGGTCAGTTATAAGTATAGTTCCCCCACCCCCTGAGGTTTATTTAAAAAGTTGATTTAAAAAGTTGAAAAAGGAGTTTGGGAAAGGGCAGCTGTTTTGCCCTCGATTTATCAAGCACAAGGCTCACAGCAAACTTGTGACAATCACTCCCTTCCCTCCCCCTAAGTTCCAATCTGTTCTCACATACCGTAGAGCAGGGATGATGAGTAGAGACCCAGCGCTACCACATCATTCTTGACTGCGAGGAGGCCGCCCCGTGGGAGAAGTCCACACCCACCTGACCACACACACCGGGTGTTCACGGTGGAACTGTTTGAACAAAAGTGCATGTTCCTTTCAACCAAAGAAATGCATGTGCAATAGAAGCCTTCTTCAGTACAGGCAAAGTGACCTCATCTTCTGTAGTGACTTACAAACCCAAGAACAGAGGGAAGGCGTGCTGTGGTTCCGTGGGGCCTTACAGTCAGTCTATTTATAGTCTAGATTTTTGTTTGTCTGTTTATAAATTCCCAAGGAATTGTTAACACATTGGTGACACCTAATGGATTCTTTTTGAAATTCCAAGGTGCTTCAGTTCTTTGCCTTGTAAGTGAACTGTGCCTTTTACTGCTGCCTCTGGGTGGATCTTCTGACTTTTCAGAGAATGCCCATCTTGTTGGAGGCAGATTTAAGTGTTGGTTACTCTGTGCCACACAAGTTACTGAGACAATCAGATCTTTTAAGGAAAGTTGGAAAAAAGAACTAGCTATAAAATATGCATGGCCCACCTTAATTTTGCATGTGACTTCTTTTTAGTGCACAATGAGGTTTTAACGACATTGTCATCCTACTCTTGGCCTTTGTTGTTCAGGGAATGCCTTCATGATTTTAATACTGTTTCCTATTCAGACTATGGCTTGGGTTTGAATATACTGTTATCAGCCACCTGGTATTTTAATTACTCATCCCAGTAAACTTACAGTTTGTGAAGCATGTTTCTCAGATTCATGACACTGTTAGAACCTAAAGTAGAAGATGAAAGGTATCTGTGAATTTTTTTTTTTTTACTTGAAGTAGATTGTCTACAATAGGCATATCCTTGTTTGTGTTTATCCAGAACCTAGTTCACTGTCATGTGCACTACAAGTTGCAATTTGGAAAAGTTACTGTATTAAAATTTCATGATTCTTGAAGACTGTTGTTTTCTCCCAAACACTGGTTACTGCAGCAGGATTTTTAATGTTGTAAAAGAAGCAAAAAGGCTCCAAAGGCCAAAGATTTTAAAAAGTCATTGTACAAATGCCTATGTTAAATTAAAACAGCTTTACTGTAATACCGTTTTCTCTTCAAAATGTGATGGTACAGGAAAGGTGTTAAATGAAGGGGTGGTATTGCAGGGGAGCATTTTACATTGCAGAAGTAAAAAAGTTATAATATTTATAATTTTGATGAGTTTATTTTTTATAGGGAAGATTTTCCTCCCTTAAAATTGCTTCTCAAATGGCAAAGTTGTTTCCATTATTAAAAACTGAAGTTGTTAATTGGTGTTTTGTGTGTTTTTATAATATGTTGGATTTTTAAAAAAAGGGGCATGAGTGGAATCTGCTTGTTTTGCAGATATTCAGGGACATGTGCAGCAACGACTTTTATAAGGCTGGGTGCGGCCCACGCATTCTTTAAAGCCATATTATTTATAGGCTCTGGATATCCTAAACGACAAACAAGACATACACAAAATAGGAAGCCTACCCCTCACAGGTATGCCTTTCCTTACAGGATTTTACTCCAAAGACCTCACCATGGAGTCTGCAAACACGTTGTATACCAACGCCTGAGCCCTAATAATCACTCTTATTGCAGCCTCCTTTACAGCTGTACCTGAATCATCTTTTACTCTCTCCTTGGACAACCACGATTCTCTGCTAAAACTCACATCAATGAAAATAACACCCAACTTATCTTTGCAGGATTTTTACTATCTAACATCCCCCCAATAGATACTCTGCTCATACCAATACCTTGGTATCTTAACTGCATTGTTAGTTCACTGCTAGGGTTTAGCCATAGAACTAAACCTATTAACTTTCAACCTAAAACTTAACACACACTTAACCTACAACTAACTTCTCCACTATATTAGGATACTATCCAACTATCATTCACTGCTTATACCCAAATTTGAATCTTCATACAAACCAAAAATGAGCTTCAACTCTCCTGGATTTAATCTGATTAGAAAAATCAGCCCCAAAATTCATCGATAAAACTCAGCCTCAGGTACTTCTTCCAGGCACAAAGGCCTGATTAAATTATATTTCTTATCTTTCCTAGCATCCCTAGCTATTATCTACTAATTTCCCCAAGTAATCTCAATAGCAATAAAAATACTAACAAAGACCACCCAGCCACAACCATTAATCAACTTGCATAGCTATATAATGCAGCTACACCCATAGAATCTTCCTGAATGAGACTAAGATCACCCTCATCAATTACTACTCAATTATCTATACTATTAAACTCAATTACAGTCTCAACCTCATTCCCCAGCACTATAAGTCATAATACTAAAAATTCTCACACAACCAAACATTTTGCCCTTTTTCTTATTTGGATGTCTGCCTACACTGTATGCTGTTTCACTTGCTTTCATTGTGAAGTAAACATACATAACAAGTTAGCATGAAGTGGACACGCTGTGATCACTAGAGAACCTCGCCCAGTTCCTTAGAAATCCTCTCCCTCCACCCCCATTCTTACCCTGAGGTCTTCCATCCCTGAAACAGAACACTTTCTACATACAGTGGTATTTGCAGTTTTTGGCCAGTCTGACTGTCCACACAGAGGGAGGCATTTGGTCACTGGAGTAGTCACTGGATGCACCTCCCATGTTCTGCCTCCACACCTGCTGTAGGGCAGTTTTCACAACAACACTGCCCCCTAGAGGGGATGGTGAAATAGGAGCCCACTTGCTAGTGGGAAGCATTTCAAGTGCAAGAGCTACTTTATAATGAAGATATGATAGAAAATTATGGCTCTTCATAGTCTTCCTCTCTCACTGAAATATCCAGAGGGTCTAGTTTGGGAGGACAGCCTGGATTACAACCCAAGATATAGGGTGAGTGCTTTGGAATTTTATCTTTTAAAGGGAGTTAGCTTCCTCCCCTAGGCTTTTTTTTCAGAATTAGTTACCAATTGAAAATGTTTAGATTTTCTCATGTTGCAAAAATATAGAACTGTGATTTTTGTTCATGGTTCCTGGCTCATAACTCCTTCTCCAAGTCAGGCCATAGAAACTAGAATTTCTTTTTCCAAAGGGAGGTCATAGAAACTATAATCATCCTCCTTTTCTGTCTGAGTTGGGAATAATGGGCTACACTGTGGGCTGCGGTGTAGCTCAGGGGTGGAGAGCTTGCCTAGCGTGTCTGAAACCCTGGGTTTTATCTACAGCACAGCACACACACCTAGACACGGGCAGGGGGATGATCTTATCTGATCGTAAGACCCTTATTCCAAAAGGGGTCCTGCCCCTCACCTGGAAGAAAGGAATTCTTCACAGAGGTCAAGAAGAATCTGGGCAGACCGACCTTTCTGGGAAATGCAAGTGCAGGAAGTTTCTAGAAGATGATGGCAGCTTATAGGAGTAGCAATAAAATGCAAGAATATGGCAATATGAAAGAGCTTATAGAGCAGAGGGAAGGGTACAGGCGGGGAGGTCCCCGAGGTGGCCGCTCGTCTGTCAGTGTTAGATCACACCCTTTTTGTCCTATCTCATCTCTACACTGTTGTCTATGCTTCAGTCAAGCTCATAAAATGAAGTCTCTGTAAAAACCTTTCCAACACATGGGGGTTGCCGGAGGGTGGTGTGCCCCTTCCCACACTCGGAGCTTGGTGTCCTTCACCTGTAGCCTTTGTGACATCCTTTATTATAAGAAGGCATTGAACTACTGTAAATGCTTCCCGAGTGAGACTTTAAAATTAATTGAATCTGAGGGTGGGGGGTGGGAACCTGGATTTAGAGCCAGTGTCAGAAGCACAGGTGAAACCATCATGGGTTTTCAATGAACATCTGGAGTGGGACAGTCCTGGGGCTGAGCCCTCACCTGGTATCTCCAGGTAGAAAGTGTCAGAGCTGATTTGGATTAGAGGGCACCTGGGTGGTATCTGCTACAGAACTGCTTGCCTGCTGGTGGGGAGAAAATTCCACACTTTCAGGGTCACAGAAGTGATCTATGTTGTCAGCACGTAGTAGGAAAGATGACCGAGTTTAAGTAGTTTTTAAAATACTGTGTGGTAGCTGGGTGTGGTGGTGCATGCCTGTAATCCCACTGACTCGAGGCTAAGGCAGGCAGGAGGATTCCAAGTTTGAGGCCAGCCTCAGCAATTTAGCAAGACCCTGTCTCAAAATAAAAGGGGCTGGGTACCACACCTGGGTTCAATGTCCAGAACCAAAAGAAAAAACAATGTCATTTAGTTGTATACATTTGGAACACTGTCAGACGATCTTTTTCTTTTGGTACTGATGATTGAACCCAGGGCCGCTTAACCACTGAGCCATATCTTCTGCCCTTTGTACATTTTATTTTTATTTTGAGACAGGTTCTAAGTTTCTTAGGGACTCAGTTGCTGAGGCTGGCTTTGAACTTGCGAAGCCTCCTGAGTTGGGATTATAGGCACGCGCCGCCACATCTGGCTGTCAGATGATCTTCATTAGGAGTTTTGTTTCACTGAAAGGATGAATTTATTTTAATACCCAATACCAATAAAGCACTCACTACATGTCAGGCATTCTAAAATGCTTAATATGTATTTACTCATTTACTCCCTCATGAGGTAATGTTAATATTCCTATTTTACAGATGAGGAAACACACTGATGTCTAACAGCTTGTTCCTGGCTACTGTGTGTGAGAGGCAGAGCCAGGGACTGCCCAGTTTCCTCCGTCTTTCCCCATAAGTTCACTCCAGTTTTTCAGCGAAATTGCCTGAATTCAAAAAGCAAACGCTGCTGGGCACAGTAGTGCACACCTGTAATCCCAGCTGCGGGGGGAGGCTGAGGCAAGAGGATTGGGAGTTCGAAGCCAGCCTCAGGAATTTAGCCAGGCCCTAAGTAACTTGATATGATCCTAGTGTCAAAAAATAAAAAGGATTGAGGATGTGACTCAGGGGTTGAGTATCCCTGGGTCTGTTTTGGTGCTGTTATAACCAAGACAATTGAGCCGAGGCACAGTAGGCCTTGTGAAGTTTGTTGTGAAGCCGGGGAATGGGAAAAGGCAATGTGGTTAGTTTCTGTGGAAGGATTTCAAGACAAAATGGGGTTGCCGCACTCTCCATGGACTGCCTTTAGATAAAACTCCAGTGCTGCAGATTTCCAAAAGGCAGATTCTTCTGCACCCCACCGTCAACTACTGAATCTGAACACACAGCGTGGTACCCTTAGAATGGCGTTTCCATAAGCATCCTGCATTTTTTTCACACGGTAACTACAAACCCTGGCGTCCCACAGAGCGTCACCAAGGCTAAGGGGATACGCTGTTTGACAACCTGTTTTACCAGGGTGCCTCTTGCTGCTTTGTTCTGTATTATTATGAGAAAAGAACTTTAGGGCTAAATAATTCTTCCTAGGTTAATAGAATTAACCTTTGGCGAGGGCAGAGTTAAAATTTATAAGGGTATTTAATTGCTCTGGATCACGCCTAGTTTTTTTCCCTGTAAGATGGAGAAGGCGGCACCTGTTTGCTTACCTCACAGGTCTGTTACCAGAATGAGAAAGATGGTGAATGTGAAGGTATCTTGCACACCTCCAGTCCTGGTGTAGCGTGAAGTGGTATTGTAAATTATCATCGCTGCAGTGGTGTTACGGCTGCTTTTTACCGCTGGGCTGAGATGTTCACCTTTTTTTTTTTTTTTCTCTTGAGAGGGAGAGAGAATGAGAATTTTATTTTTCATCTGTTTTTAGTTTTTCCAACACTTAGTTGCGTACGTGTTGCTGGAGTTCCAACCGGGGTCCTGCACGTGCCAGGCAAGCGCTCTACCAATTCACCACTCCAACCCCAAGATTTTCTCCTGACACTAAAACTCATCTAAAGCATCCTAGGTGTCAAATTTTTTTTTTTTTTTTTAATTTAAAGAGAGGACAGTGAGAGAGAGGCAGAGACAGAGAGAATCAATTTTTATTGGGTTTTTCACATGGCTTTCGTTGCTATGACACTTAGCTGCGTACATGGGTGCTGGGGTTTGAACCCGTGTACTTGCGCGTGCCAGGCAAGTTCTGCAACCTCAGAGCCACCTCTCCAGCCCCGTAGGTGTTGAAACCTTTTTCAAAGCAGAAAACCTTTTTTTTGTTTCTTTCAGGTTTACACCTTTTTATTTGCATACTTTAAAATGTCCATTCTAGGGGCTGGAGCAGTGGCTCACCTATGGCACTTGCCTGGCATGTGCAAGTACATGGGTTTAAACCCCAGCACCCACGCACACAACTGTCAGAGCAATGAAAACCATGTGAAAAATGCAATAAAAAATTGATTCTCCCTGTCTCTCTCTCTCACTGTCCTGCTCTCTTAAAAAAAAAAAAAAAGTCCATTCTAATAATTAAAATTGAACAAAAGGCACTGAGATTAAGCTGCATTTTTATAACCTGAGAGACACCATAAAGTAATGTAGATTTCCTTGTCCTCTCACAACCAGCTTCTTTTCATTCCCTGCCAGCTAGACAGGCAGATAAGCCTTTGTTGTCTGTGGTTCTGGATTTGGCATGAGAAGGGCAGCAGTGTTTTTTGTTCTTTGCAGCGTTGGCAATGGAACCCACACGTGCTAAACTCCAGCTACACCCGCAACCACAGCAGTCATTTAAACTTGACCCAACCTGGGAATCATCTCAGAAGATCTCTGTCCTCCATGAGATAAGCATTTAACTCAGGAGTTCTGGGGGAAACAGCAACAGGGGGAACCCAAGCTGGGCATCCATGACATGGCATTAGCCCTGGATAACTAATATATACATTGGTTCTTGAATGTTTGATAATGTTTCCCCCTCAATTGTATCTCTGTATCCATCTAATAAAAAATTATAAAATAATAAAGTCTTTTAAGGGTCTGGAGCAGTGGCTCAGTGGTTATAGCCGGGCTTGAACCTCAGCACTATAAACACAAGTGTCAGAGCAATGAAAGTCACATGAAAAACTAAATAAAAGTTGACTGTCTCAAAACAAAAACAAAAACAAAACTTTACCTAACCTTTGCATCTTACAGAGTTAAACAGCTAAAAGAAGTAAAATAGGAGATGGAGCGGCTAAAGTGCTTGCCTGGTATGCGCAAGGACCTGGGTTCAAACCCCAGCACCATGTACACAAGTGAATGTTGGAGAAATGAAAACCAGATGAATAAATAAAATTGATTCTCACACTCTCCCTCTCAAGAAAAAAAAGAAGGTAGTGCTTGTGGAATGCATGGTATATATTGGTGGTATAGACCCCGTTACGATTTGCCTGCTTGCTTTCCTGTTTCTTTCAAAGATAAGTTTTTCTCGTTGCCTTTCTGCCTTCTGCGATTTTGATATATTTTTTTCAAATCTCATCCATGTGGAGTTTGTCAGACATGGTTGCAGAGGAAGCAGAGCAAGGCGTGTGTGCAAGTTGGGTCTGATGTGTACAACAGCTGCTGCCAAGTTGTTAATTGTTTTAAAAACTCATGCTGGGACGAGAATGTCGCTCAGTGGTAGAGCACTTATCTAGCATTCGAAAGGCCCTGGGTTTGATCCCCAGAACCACAAAAAAATAAAAATAAATTCATCATTAAGGAAGGAAATCGAGTTAAAAACAATATGCAAGATTCTAGGCCAATTTGTAGATCAAAGAATTGTTTAGGGCCTTCCCTTTTGCACGAATCAAAGTGCCCAAAGCAGCTGAGACTGGGGATTCCCTGGCTGTCAAGTCAGCATTCAGCAGAGAGTGATGCTCTCTGCTGAATGCTTCAGACCCCAACTCCAGACCATGGGGTCATGTACAGCTCGGGGGCCTTGACCTGTTTCCAGTGCTTGCCTGCAAGTAAACTCTGCCTCCAAATGGTTATCTCAGTGGAGACTTATCTGTTCAACTCAATTTGCATCACTTCTAGCTGCGGGACACAGTTTGTGGGAATAAACTTCTCAGACACGTTTGGAAACAGCCACTTGGGCAACCTGGAGCCAGGAAAAGGCTGCTTTCCAGACAGACCCCACGCTGCAGCTTCCTGGCTCTCCTGCAGTGCTTGCCTCTGGCTGAACTCTTAGGCAGGGCTTTTTATGGCATTACAGGAAGGAAAAGGGCCAGGATGATTGGGGGCCAGAATTTTTGCTTCCCCCTGTGATGTGGAGGACCAGCTGTGATACCGTGGATGTAGGAGCATCCAGGAGAGTAGGTGAAGGCTGAAGGCTGCCCTGAGCGGTGACTCAGCACTCATTCCAGACTGCTAGAAAGCATCCCAGTTGACATGTTCATTTAAAGTGCATAAGGTTGCTGCGCAGCTAATCTGGAAGATGGCTGGGAGACCAGGACTGGGGAGCAGCCACTTTCTTAGGGGCATATGCAAGACCAGAATCAACTGTGCATCTGAGCTGCCTTCCCTGTGTTGGGAGGAGGCAAGGGAATAGTAACAACAGGTGGCTGGAAAACCAAGGCAGAGTCTTGGCACGCTGCAGCTGCTGAGGGCTGCTGCTCTCCCCCGCACTGGCTTTTGGGAGTTAGTAGACACCCACTGGAGAGAGGCAGCTTAGACGGGGGCCTGCCAGCCATTAAAATATTTTCCAACATCTGCTGAGGAGATTTTAGCAACCATTCCAACAAAGATGCTTCTAATTGGTTTCAGTAACAATAGCTGGGAACCAGTGCTTATTTTTAGTCTTTGGGCATGTAGTGCATATAAGACTTTTGCACCTTTGGAGAAGACAGCTTTGTCTTGTCCCACGCACCTATAATTGGACGGGTTTTGGCAAAAGCCCTGACCCAGTTTCTCTCTTGGCAAACCAGCTTTGCTCGTTGTATTAGGCAATAGATTATGGCACAATTACCCCCATATTGGTTTAAAGCAACAGTAAACATTTATTATATTATAATCGGTGGGGCAGGAGTTTGGGAGCAGCTTAGCTGAATGGTCCTTGCTTAGGGGTTTCTCCTGTAATTGTAATTTTCTTGCCTAGGGCTAGAAAATCTGCTCCCAAGCTGTCTGGCATACTCACAAGGCCAGCAAGTTGGGGCTGGTCTTTTGCAGCCAGCTTCAGATTCTCACCAGGTGGACCTCAGCATGGGGCTGCTTTGGTGTCCTCATACGGTGGCAGTTTTATCCCAAAGTAATCTGAGAGCAAGGCAGCAGTGCTCACTATCACATGCCCTATTTTGTTGGTCACATGGACCAGCCCTCATGCATTGTGGGACTATGTAGGATAAGGATCATTAGGAGCTGTGCTGGAGGCAGGCTATTGCAGCCATGCTGGAAATAAGTGGGGTGTGAAGAGAGGAACCCTCAGCATTTCTTTTCTACCAGCAATGCTGTGAAGTGGGTCAAGAAGCCACTTAAAAAAAAAAAAAAAAAAAAAGAGTATCTGGCCTTTGTTTTTCTGACACCTAGCTGTGTATATGGTGCTGGGGTTTGAACCTGGGTCCTTCCATGTGCCAGGCAAGCACTGTAACCGCTGAGCACTGCTCCAGCCCCAAGAAGCCACTTGAATGGTAGTAGCTCTTAGTCTGATAGTATAATTTCCCTTAAGGACAAATATGAGAGACATTTTCTTTAGTCTACACAGTATTGTCATGGAGGAATAAAATAATTCCTTTTGTAATGAAGCTCACTACCAGCTAGAGACAGCACTTGGATGGATAATTCCTTCATAGATGATGGAGATACTAGCTTTTAAGGGAAAGATGGATTTGAGACTAGGGTACACCTCAGTGGTAAAATGCATTCACAGAATGTGAAAGGCTCAGAATTCAATCCTCATCCCCCGCCCCGCCAAAAAATCTGAAGCCAGATCCTTGAAATCCTGTATTTAGCTTTGTAAGCTTGGGTATATGAGGCTGAAAGGGGGGGGAGGGCACTATTCTATGGATGTTTTTATTTTAAAAAAATTATAAGCACTCTTTTAATACCTCTGTATCCTGAGGACCATCAGAGCTGCAGACCGAGGACATCCATGGATCTCAGGTTTCACAGGCAGGTGGTCATGAAAACTTCCTCTTAAAGACTAAGATTTAGAACTGTCCTCTACCTAGGACTTTGGCTCCCAGGTCCCACAGCTTAATCATATTTTATGTAGTGATTCCTAGGTCAGCAGCAGCGGTCTCACGACGGTGCTTTCAACCCCTGTCCTTAGCTTTCTCTGGTTGTTGGCCGTTGCTTCAACAGACTCCAGCGCACACACATGACCAGCCCTTTAAACCCGCAGGTGGCAGAAGAGGAAACGGTGAGTAGGCAGCCTGGCTCTACAGGGGAGGGCAGTATGAACAGGTAGGTAGGTTAGAAAGATGGGTCTAGAAGTCTGTACTTGTCCTCATTTTATAAGTTTATGTTAAAATTCTCCTTGTAGATGGCTTGACATTAAGATATAACAATTTCCTACTTAATAGCAGTAATTTGGCAATTTTATGAGTGCCTTATGCGTCATTCTTACTTGGGTGCTAATTACTCTTTACCTTTTCTCTGGTATTTAGACAAAGGTCAGAGTAGGTAGCTATTAAAAGCAAGTCTGACCTGGACACTTAACCTTGTTTTACCCTCTTCACTCTTTAATATCTTTTCTTGAAATCTGAAAGGCCAATGACCATTTTTCATTTATATTTTCTTAGCCTTAAGTCTGGGGGGTGGCAGGGGGAGGAATCACTCCTAAGCTTCTATGTCCTACAGCTGCTGTTAGCCTGATTTTCTAGCCTTTGTAGATAGAAAAGGGGAAACAGCCAGCTAGGTGATCCCCTACTGTTTGAGAGCTATTGGGAAAGGCTATTTACCAAGTCCCTCCCCCAGCCCCCCATTGTTGCTGGGGTTATGCAAAGGCTGTAAGGTCAGAACTGCTTTTTAAGCAGGCTCCCTGACTGCAGTTGAGCTGCTCCAAGGATAGGGTGGTGGGGGTCTTTTGGAGCAAAGAGCAGGCATGCTTTGCTGTAGAACACCAAGTTTTCCAAGCTCAGTTTTCCTTTCCTGTAACAAAACCCACTGCATGTGCAGATACTCACGGGGTGGGCCCTTGGCATCAATCACACTGTGGCACTTGGGGGCAAGAGTGAACTGACAGGCTGTCCATTGCTGTGCTGTTAACAATCCTTTGTCTCCAACCTAGGAGTCCCATGGCTTCTAAGACGAGCATCTGCAAAACAGACTGGCTAGCTTGTTAGGATTAAAATCAAATCCCAGATCCTTAGAAGTAACTGACATTGTGATATGCCCAAGTCACCTGTTTTTCTGATAATCTAGCAATTCTATGGGTGTCCTCTAATCTTATTTTCTACCTGGTCTTCAGAATTGCTAAGGCATGAGGCAACAAGGTCTGGGGTTGGCAAATTATGGCCTGTTTCTATTTTCTATACAGTTTTATTGTAGCACACATTTAGGTGTTATCTAAGGCTACTTTTGTGCTACACAGCATAGTTCAGTTGTGACAGACACCACATGGCCTGCAAGCCTGAAATATCACCTATTGCTCCCTTTAAGAAATGCTGTTGATCCCTTAAAGTGGTCATTCTTCGCGAGGGTAACGGGCCTGGATATAAGGCAAAGCACCGTGAAGGTGAGCTTCGTCTACCTATTTGAAAGCTTGCCAACAAAGGTGTTTTTTTTTTTTATTTTTTTTTTTAAACCCCTCCAAAGCTGTAAATGATCAGGAAAGATTTTCTCCATGGCTACCGAGGTGCTTCATTCAGGCTTGTCAATCACTAGAAATCAGGTATGTAAGACCTATCCAGGTAGAGACTAATCTGTTGAGGAAATGTCCCATTTTTTGCTATTAGGCGAGTAGTTAAAACAGCATCAAGAATAAAAAGTAGCTTGTTAATTCCTACTTGTGGACTGAAACACAGGACACATTCCCACTAGAACAGAAATAAATTTTAATTTGTTGAAAAGTGCAGCAGTGAACAGGGTCCTTTGAAGGGCACTAAGTGAAATGACTGATGACAGAGCAGGGCAGAGTAACCTCCAGGAACAGATGATGCAAACATAGGAATTTACAAAATTTGGTGGGGACAGAGTAATAAAACTAAAGAACCCAAATATATTCAAATTCCACTGGTGGATCAGCTGAAATACCCTTTGCTTTTGAAGGGTCCTGGGACAAGTTATCTTTCATTCAAAAAGCACTAATCCTTAACACTTAAAAATAAATTGAAGAACATTTCTCACAGATTAAGTTAACATCTATGGCTATCATTACTATTTTGTACAAAAACCCTAGTGTTGTCAATTAAAATGTGTTGCAAAGCACCGTTTGTCTAATTCAAAGATACTCAAATGTGTTCCCTACTCAAACCGTGAGGGAAAATTTTGTAATAGGAAATCTTGTAAGGCAAAAATCTTCATTCCTAAGGCCTCTGTTCATTCCCAATAGTTTTATTATGGTCCTCTACTGTTCGGGGCACCAAGAGACACGGACCTGACCTTAAAAGGAAATAAAAATCTAAATCCGTGTAGTTAAAAACAAGGCAAGCTTCTTGCAAGGGGGTCCCTTATACATGCATTCTGAAAACATCAGTGCACCTTGCAGTCTGTTAGGCTATAAACTGAGGTCTATTTTTAGGTTAGGTAGGAAAGATACCAAAAATAAAGGAGGTACAGGGAAGGCCTCGCCACATCCCACACCCAAACACATCAGCTGGATGCAAGAGCAGTGTGGCAGAGACACTGCTGGCAGCCAACCTGTGTCACTCTTAAACGCCACCTGCTTTCAGGAACCATCAAACAATAATATGACATCACAGTCCAAGACCTGGTAAGAGTTGGTTTCTTTTTATTTGGGAATAACTATGGTCAACTTTTATTAATGTCAAAGTTGACTGAAAATGTTAAGAATCAAAGTGGAGAATAAAGCCAATACCCACATTCAACACTGTAGTTTGCTTTTCGTTACACTTGTCTTTTAAACTTTCTCTAACGCATTCACAGCAGAGGTGTTCATGTCACTGGCCTATTCACCTCTAGGTGCCACCACAATTGCTGGGGTCATGTGAGGTAAAGGAATGAACCCAATGGCTACTAACCCAACATGGCTATGTGGAATTCTGACAGAACAGTTATTTACGGCCATGTCTTACAAAGTAAAGCTTGACAGAAGACCTTAAATAAAGCTAAAATCACTTATCACCTGAGTTGAACAGGTTATAAACCACAGCTCTTCCTTCTCCCCTGCTGTCCCACCAATAATTAAACATTACAAATAGAACTGGTTTTCAAGCCAAGAAACAAAAAACGTGGGTGTTCCAAGAGGTGAGGAAACCTAAAGTTCTGATTCTGATGAGTAACAAAAGATTCCAGAAACTCAGGAAGAACCTATCTGAATGGGAAAGTGGGATCAAGCAATGATACTAAAGTTTGTATCAACCATAAGACATTTTTATATCTTAAAACAAATGACAGAATGATGGCAAAACAGTCCAAACAACTTCACACCTGGCACTGATAATTCAGGCTCCCTGTGGGACAGGCACTTGCTTCCTCCCAAGTTTGGCTCTTCAACCTGTCGACCCAAGAGCTTCATCTACAGAAAACCCTCAGAAACACAACTTTCCTTAACTCTGAACCTTGTCACTTTAAAAGGGGGATGTCTCAAGAGACATTTCCTCAATACTGCTAGTGCTGACTGGTGACCGTCACTTCCAAGAGTGACCCGGAATTATTAGCCTTTACCACAAGCTTACTGCCCTCTCAGTGCAGCACTGGCCCAGAATTCCAAAGAAAGAGCTAGGTTGACATACTTTAAATTTGCCACTTTATCAATGTGATGTATTTTTTGATGACATATCTACTTATTTAAAAACAATGGTATTTGTTCTTAATTAGATGACTCAATTCTAAGGGTTATTCTTCAAGCCATGTGATGTTAGTACTTTTGAGTGAGGTGCTCAGTCTGAAGTGTATGTCCTTTGATTTTAGGTCGTTATAAACCAAAAGATTTTTTTATCTTTTTTGCCCTAAAGTATTACCACTTATCTGAATGGATTTATAAACTCAGACTTTGACCACATGGGGTAACCAAGAACTGTAGCCCCAGGACATGGTGAGAACAAAGACCTCAGAGGAGTGTTTGTTATCATCTGAGGGAAAGAGACCAAGAGTAGCCACTCCTGACCTATGGGCAGAGTTCACAGTTTAACACTTTGCACAAGGAAGTCAGCTGATTGGGTTGCTTTTCAAATAGGACATAAAACAGCCAGTCCAGAGCTCTTCCAGCATGGTCTCAAAGATGAACTACAGACACCTACTACAGTCACTTCATCAGGAAGAGTCGTGCAGGGATCCAACTTGAGGTTGCTACAGAGGATGTTTTGAGAACCTTCGCATCCTGATGTTGCCATGATTGCTGAACATGAGACGAGGGTCAAACCTGTATCTGGGAATGATAAAAGGATTGTCACATGAAACTTCGGTTAAACACTACTTCCTCAGAATGTTATTCAGCAGAAAGTTTGGCAGGAAGGGATATAAAAGAAAATGAATCAACAGAAGGGGTTCTCATGACAAAGTCATGAAGACTTAACAGTTAAGAATACGTTTGCTGGGCACAGTGCCATAAGCCAGTAATTCCAGCTACTTAGAGGCTGAGGCAGAAGGATCACAAATTTGAAGCCAGCCTTAACTACTTAGTGAGACCATGTCTCAAAAAATTTTAAGGGCTAGAGATACAGCTCGGTGGTAGAGCACTTGCCTAGCATGTGTGAGATATCAGAGTTCAATCCCCAGCACCACAAAAACAAAAACTTCCCATCACAAGCCAGCAAGCGTAAGATCATATGGTATGAATTGAGGGGGGGGAAAAGTTAATTGTAAAATATATCAGAAGGCAATGAGTTTTGTTTGTTTGTTTGTTTGTTTTTTTGAAGGAGGAAAAGTAATCCCTAAGCAGTCATGTGGAAGAGAAGAGTCTAGCCGTCGCTAAAAGCTCTGCTGGCAGTTTCAAAGTGCCTTGAAGGTTAAGTGTGCAGCAGAGACAAGCTATACTCATCAAAAAAATAGAAAGGCTTCACATATGATGTATGGTATACAACCCCCCAAACAAAACAAAAACACACTAATTTTACCATTCCAGGGGAAAGGTAGAATAAATGCTGACTAGTCACTTGACTGGGACTCAGCAAACAAAGAATACACATGGGCCAGAAAGATTTTAGGTGTGCAGGCTAAAAATAACACTGTATTTGACTCTTACTTCCTAACTTGTAGGACAATTTCACAGCAGCAGTTGGGCTGCACATTTGTAAAGGGTCAGATAATAAATATTCTTAGGGGCTGCAGGCCACACAGTCTGTCCCAACCATTCAACTTAACTGAAGTGCAAAACCAGCCATTGACCAAGTGTACATACATGTGTGTGGCTGTGCTCTAACAGGCTGGGCCCACTGATTGTCTCCTGACTCAATTTCAGAGGATTCTATAAGACCAAATATTTCGTAGGAAATAATAATCAGGACTGATGAATTTAAAACAACAACAACAAAATCAGTCAAGTTTAATAACGTAGTTCAAACAAACAACAGATCATCAAAACCAGCATTGAGGGCCTGGAGCAGTGGCTCAGCCGTTATGGCATTTGTCTGGCAGGAGCGAGGTCCCAAGTTCAACCCCAACACCACAGAGCAACAAAAGCTACATGAAAAACTAAATAAAAATGATTCTCTTTCTCTCTCACTGTCCCTCTCTTAAAAAAAACAAAAACAAAAACAAAAAAACCTCCAGCATTTACAGCCTTGGTTACAAGCTTCAACAATGTAAATAAGACAGTTATAGTTAACAAAACTTGCCTGGGAAATAGTAGACTGTGTTATCAGTTCTCCACACAGTGACCCTTGGGCAAATCACAACTCCAGTCACTTTCCTCCTTTGGAATTTACCTGAACTCTAAAAGAAAATAACTGGTAGGATTCTGTACCTGAATCTTACCACTTGTTAGAATGGAAGCCAGATACTCTGAAGAACAAGGCAGTTCCCGCATTTGCCTCACATTGGCCTATGGGATGCGGATGTGACAGTGCTAGCAGTTGAGTGGTCATGGACTGTTTGGCCATCATAATCCAAGAAGTCCAAGTCCCTGGACCTTTCATCCAAGGGTTTAGTCAGATGTTGGCTTTAAATTCCCAGTCAGCCAAGGACTAATTGGTTGAAAAGCATTTCCTGCTATAGATATCTGGTTTGATACACTGTGAGCTAAGTAGCAATTGGAAATTGCAAAAACACATGGAGCCAAAGTCCTGTGCTTTTTAGCGACTAAACTTCCTATTTCATGGAAGACAGACTAAATCTAGGCTGTCAAAATGCTTGACCAATCACTGCACTAATAGGTATCTATTTAAAGAGTTATTTAGTACAAGTGATAAATTATTTCATTACATTGTTATCTAGCTTTTCAAAAACAGCCTTAATATTTTTTGAATTGTGGTATCTTTGAAAATTTTTAATTAACACATAATTATACACATTTATGGAACACAATTCATTTTGATACATGTATTCATTGGTATCTAGGCTGCGTGTGTGTGTTGCTGGGGAGCTAACCCAGGGCCACACACATGCTAGTTACGTGCTCTGCCACTGAACTACCCCTCACCCCTAGCCCTGTTATCGGGTTTAGTGTACTGGAATTTGTGTCTTTGGCTATATATTCAGTATATAAAAATAAACATATTTCTTTAATAAACACTCTATAATCTTGTATTCTCATTTGAAATGAAGATAAAATTTGATATGAAGATGGCTAAATAATTATCCATCAACTTAGAACATTGCCGCCCTCTTTCCTATAATCAAGGTTGTAAGAACTGAAATAATCCATTCCTGGTAGTTTTTAAACTTCATAATCTTCAAGAATAAAATAAGTGAATGTTTCTTGCCATAGTCAGCTCAGATGCATGGTGCATGACACCTGGTGTCCTGCTGACCAGGCACTGTGGGGGGAGGGGAGGTGCGCAAATCTGACCTGTTAGGTGATAGTCATCTTTTTGTCTTTTTTTTTTTTTCCCAAAAAAAAAAAAAGGACAGTGAGAGAAAGAGAATCAACTTCATTTTAATTTTTCAAGTGACTTTCATTGCTCCGACACTTTGTTGTGTATGTGGTGCTGGGATTCAAATGCATCCTTGCACCTGCCAGGCCAAGCGCCATAACTGCAGCCATGTATAGTCATATATTCATGTATAGCAATGGACTTAAATATTTTAGTATTTGAGTTTATATCTATCTTCACATGTTTAAAATATAAAATTGACAGGTAAACATTCAAGTTCCTATGTGGTGGGGGTTTCCTGAAGTGAAGACACAAGCTCATGGAAGGCCCGGGAACAGGGTAGCACTAGGTCAGAGCTTAACTGAGCCCCAGGTGCACCACTGCAACCAAGTGGTATCACAACAAGAATCACAGCAGCAGGGGAGAAGGAACAGCCTGGGGAAGGGGAGGGCTGAAGTGAAAGTCCTGGGGCAGTGGAGAGAGAACCAAAGCCTCTCAAGTAGCTCATTTCCCCAGCACAATAGGGCAGGCAGCAACACACTATTACCTCTCCAGCAGAACTTCTTGGGCTCAAGCAGAAAGGACCCAAGAGAATCCCTCTGTATTCCAGAACAGCATGACCACTAGAGACAACTCGGCAAAGTGACTGAAGACACAAGAAACTTACCCAGGGTCAAAAACACCGGGAGTGCGACAGGTTGGCCCAGAACAGGACTGTAACATCATTAACCGATAGTTCATCTTCCCTAAAAGCTCTGGATCTATGCTTTTAGCAATGTTAGTGATTTGGTCTGGGTCTGCAGTCAGATTATAGACTTCTACAAACACCTAGAGGAAATGAAAGGATGGTGGAAAGAAAAGGTGTTATATTTAAAGAAATACTCAAAATGTGAATTATTTCTAAATGGGACAGGAGGATATAGACAAAACACCATCACCTGGCAGAGTATCATCTGGCCTCAGAATCCTTAAAGAGCGTGACTGTGTACTTACAGACAATGGGGCATCTGTGCTGGGCGTCAGTGGCTTGGTGTACAGCCCCTACTGGAAAGGGGCCACTGGCCTGCACCCCATGCCTTCAGGCCGTCAGGGGAGGCAGCAAGAGGAAACCCATTATCCTTGGTGATTAAAGCAGAGAACAGAAGGCAGGGCCCTTAATGGCAAGCCCTCCTAAACAGTTGGCACTGAAACCAATGAAATGACAGCTCACATTTGAAGGCTTATTTCCACCCCAGAATTTTGAGATTCAAATAAGAATGGATACAAAAAGGGCTCTAACTTAAGGCGTACAAATGTTTTCCTATTTTAAAAAGTATTTTTGGATATATAACACCGATTGGGGAAAGGTGCAAAGTTAGTTATTTCTAACATTGGAAGTGTAGGATCAGTATTTCCTCTATCTGCATGCTGTTCTCCAAACTCGAGTCAAATGAGAGGCCAGCAAACTGGTCATTAAGTGTTGCCTACAACAGCTCCCAGTAGCTGTTTATAATTATGAAACTGATGAACAGGGCAGGGGAGCAAGGACCAGGAACTGAGTTTGAGGGACACTCATTTGTTTTCACCACGCTTCTGAGCTCCAAGTGGAATGGTGAGTGCAATTTCTGAGAAACACAGATGAGCATCTGCTGTGGAGCAACAGAGGAGCAGGGACAAGTATGCCAATAAGCAGCCTGAGGTCACAGGGACTGGAGCCCATGTGATCCTCCAGATAATCTACATTAGCCCAAGTTGGCCAAAAAAACTACCTTCTTCCACAGATAGGGCATCTGTGCTAGGCGTCAGTGGCTTGGTGTACAGACCCCATTGGAAAGGGGCCAAGGGCCTGCACCCTCATGCCTTCAGGCAGTCAGCAGAGGCCGCAAGAGGAAACCCATTTACCTGGGCCTTTGTCCCCAGTCCAATCTATCTGACCAGCACTGGACTGTGCTGTGGTAGGAATAGGAGTTTGAATGAGTCAGTTGCTGTCCGCTTTCGAGGGAAGGCTCCAATTCCTCTCGCCTCCACAGAAGTTGCAATGCTTCATATTCCCCTTAACTACCAATGAAGCTCACAGACCAGGCATGAATCATTCGAAGAAAGTGAACTGTGTATTTAAACTACGTGACTGAGGGGTGGTGCGAGTGGAGAAAACCTCATTTGGAAAGATCACAGTGAGAAGTGAGGTATGGTCTTATGGAATTTTTTTCTTACTTGAAGGAAACCCAGAGAAGAAACGCATCTTCCCTAGGAAGCACCCTTGGAAGTACCAAGTTCAACCAATAAAGCGCTGGCATCAAACAAAGGGGTGGGGGAGGTATAGGATGGAAGTCCTGCTTACCTCCTGGTCATCGAACTCGCAGTACTGCAGATTCCACAATGCTGACACCGTCCTTACACAAGCATAGGTGTTGTTATAAGCATCTTCGCAAACACAATCTGGGAAACATTGCTGTAGGGATATTGAAGAAGTTAAGTGAAGATTGTTCTTCCATGGTAACAAAAACCTAGTTGCCTACAGGGGCAACTAAGCTGGCCGAAGCCAGAAATGGAATTTGGCAGAAAAGAGGAAATCTTCCCCACAGAGAAGCCAGTAGGTAAAAAAATAGATGCAAGGCTCTGTTCCTCACTCATGGCTGACTTAAGGAACATGTGCTTGTACCATCTGTAGACTGTTGCCATCCTTGTCTGCTAACCTGACAAGAATTAGTTGTAGTAAGAACCTGTTAGGGGCTCGAGTGGTGGCTTGGTGGTTATGGCGTTTGATTGGCAGGCGTGAGTACGCAAGTTCAAACCCCAACACCACGTACACGATGAAGTCTTGGAGTAACAAAAACCACATGAAAAACTAAATAAAAAAATTGTTTCTCTCTCCCTCTTAAAAAAAAAAAAGAAAAGAACCTGTTAAATGTACGGGTTGGCAAAGAGAAGAAATACCCAATTGAGACACTTCAAAGGACTATGATCCTAAGAGAAAAAAGCTAAAATGAGCTTTGTGGAGTCATCTGCAGGTAAGTTCATTTATGAGTGTCCTTGTCACCAAATGTGACCTAACTCTGGCTAACTTTGTTTTCCACAGGTTGATATTCCACTTGTGGTCAGTCCTTTATTGTGTCCTAACACTTCATGTCAGGAAAGCCAACTCCAAATGGAAGCCTCATTGCCATTCTCCAACACACCTACTAACCACCTTCAAACCTGTCTGACTTCCACCAGTGCAAAGCACTCTCAATGGCACAGTCAGAGGTGGGAACCTCATCTCTTATCAGATGTCTCCCACAGTATCCCTAAAAAAAAAAAAAAACTGCTATTAGGAGGGGCAGGAAAACAAGGAAAGGGCACTGTTAAGAATAGGGGCAGAGGGACTGAATTAGAAACAAGTTAAAAAAAAAATTGGGCAGAGGGCTGGAGAGGTGCCTCAGCCTGGCATTCGCAAGGTCCTGGGTTTGAAACCCCAGCACCACATACACAATTGTCAATAAAACAAACCAGATGAAAAAACAAAATTGACTCAAAAAAAATATAGGGGCAGATATATGCATTGGTTATAGAAATTGGAAGAATTCAAAGTGCACATTCTGATTATGTGTCAGCAGCATCATTTTCAGGATTATCGGATTTACCTTTGTATTCACAAACTTCCCATAGTCAAGGCTAAGGAGCAGCACTCACATGAAGGTTTTCCATACTTGTACCCCTAAATAGCACCTTGCTGTGCTGTCAACAAGAAAGCTGTGGAGGCTAACATAAGTTGCTACTCACAGACACTCCAGGACTCAGGGAGGGACATGTCGGATCTGTGACATTCCGGCCTTCTCCTTGATATTCCACCAGGACGTCTGATCGCCAGGTCAAATTAGTGGTGCCTCTCTAGAAAAAAAGAGAAGAGGTGGATTCTATGAGGCATACAGACTGTGATAAAGAACAGTTTTTACACTACTGCCAAAGGGGACTTGGGAGTCAAAACTAACTGGATTGTTCATTCAGTAACCAAAAGGAGTGACTAAAATAGATGCATATGAAAACTAATGAGTATCATGTTTGGTATTTTTAGAACCTTTGAAATGGTCAAATGCTTTGTTCAAAGCATTTAATAATAGTTCCTTCCGAAGACTACTTCTGTGAGGCAGGTCAGGAATGGAAACCAACACAATAACTAAGCCAGAATCAAAGTCACAGTGCAAGCTGCTCAAACTCCAGATGGTAATAATTACTGTTCATACACTAAATGTAAGAACT
Source organism: Aplodontia rufa (assembly GCA_004027875.1). Classification (NCBI taxonomy): domain Eukaryota; kingdom Metazoa; phylum Chordata; class Mammalia; order Rodentia; family Aplodontiidae; genus Aplodontia; species Aplodontia rufa. Next base: position 8,655 of record PVKS010020189.1, on the reverse strand, counting down.
GTTCTAAGTTTATATCAAGGAACTCACAACCCAATAGGCACAAGGACAAGAAATTAAACAAGGCTGGTGTGCTTGGGACTGTAGCAGGTTCAGAGTACCTCAGAGTGAGGCTACGACACATTAACTCATTTGTACTGCACATTAGTGGTATGGAAAGAGCAGCAGCTAGAGTAAGAGCAAGTTTCTGATCAAAAAAGCTCATGAATACAGGATGGAAGCAGAATACTTGGCAGTGTGGTTCTGTGAAACCTAGCTTTCGGAGAAGGAAGCAATGCAGTCAGGGTACAGAGGAGGCCTAGGACCCACTCAGAAGAGTCCCTGAACATCAAGCAGCACATTTGTTTTAAGAACAGCAGCAGGTAAGCTGGGTGCTACGGTACATGCCTATAGCCCCAACTACAAAAGAGGACTGCTTGAGCCTAGGCACTAGAGGCCCCATCTCTTAAATAAAAAGAATGGCAGGTGGGGCTGGAGCGGTGGCTCAGCGGTTTCGGCGCTTGCCTGGTAAGCACGAGGACCCGGGTTCAAACCCCAGTACCACGTACACAACTAACTGAGTGTTGGAGCAACTAGAGCCATGTGAAGAACTAAATAAAGTTGTTTCTCTTTCTCTGTCTCTCACTGTCCCTCTCTATTAAAAAAAAAAAAAAAAAAAAAGAATGGCAGGTGATGGGAAGAATGGGAAGGACTTGAATAGAGAAGTGATTCCTGGTCAAGGCTGTGCTTCAGAAAGGTCAGCCTAGGAGCACAATCTACAGAAGGAATAGAGATAGGGAGACAGGGAGAACAGGTTAGAAGATGCTCTGAAAGTGGTGTAAAGCCTTCCTATTCAAAAGCTGGGTGGAAACGTTTTTGAAATGCACAATCTCAGACCCTACTCTAGTGCCGATAAGCCAAAATCTTTAATAAAATTCTACATGAGTTCCATGATAAAATCTGAGGAGTGCTACTCTAAATGGTTCTCAAAGTGGCTCCAGGAATAAGCAGTATCAGGCCACCTGGGAACCTGTCGTAAATCTGAATTCTTAGCTCCTAATGCAGGTGGGAAGCAACCTGGGTTTTAACATATCCCACAGGCATCTCCAGAGAATGCTAGTTTGAGAACCACTGCTCTAAAGAGCACTCAGCCAGAGTGAGCCTAGTGGGGGCTGGGGGCTAGCTTATGCAAGACCCTGAACACCAAGAAAGGGTATTCAGAGATAGGAACTGCTTCCTAATCCACTGTTCTACTCTGAAACCCAATCAATCCTGTGTAGTACCAGGGCCCAAAATTTACAGGAGAGTTCAGAATGCCACTTCCTCTGTACATACTAATGCTGCCAGCCTCGAGTCATGGAAGCCAAGCTGGGAAAAAACTTGCGGAGTGCTAAATATCCAGAAGAGAAAAGAGTACCTAGGAAGTCTAGATCTTTGTTCTTGACCTTTGCTATATATTAAAATCACCAAGGGAGCTTAAAATCCCAAGGGCCAGATTACATTCAAAGCCAGTTAAAAATCAGCATCTCTGGGGTTAGAATCCAGCAATTAGTATGGATGACAGAGGAGAGGTGGCTAGGGTCCCCTTTAAGAATAAAAGGAGGCTGGAGTGGAAAGCTTGCCTGGCATGCACGAGGGACCCAGATTCAAACCCCAGCACCACATACACAACTAAATATTGGAGCAATAAAGGTCAGTTAAAAAAAAACCAATTATTTTTTTTAGAGGGAGAAAGAAAAAAGAGGCGTGCCCATACAGAAAATATTTAATTAGATACCTTTAAAACACAAAATTATACCGGTATAGGGATAGATCCATTGATCAAAACACACAAGAAAATCAGTTCTACATACATCTAGGACTGAAATCCAAGAGGCGGAACTATAAAACTTTTAGGAGAAAAATCAACGAGAGTAGCTTCCTGAACTCAATGTTTAGGAGCATTTTTTATATGTAAGTCACAAAGAAAACTAACCATGAAAAGGAAACACAGCCAAGCATCGTGGTGCACACCTGTAATCACAACTTAGGAGATTGAGGCAGGAGGACTGCAAGTTTGAGGCCGGCCTCAGCAACTTAGCAAGACATTAGCAACTTAGACCCTCCCTCAAAAAACAAACATTAAAAAAAAACACACACACACACATAAAAACTGGGGCTGGAGTGGCAGCTTGGCGGTTGCGGCGCTTGCCTGGAATGGACGAAGACATGGGTTCAAACTCCAGCACTACGTACACAACAGAGTGTTGGAGTAACAAAATCCACATGAGAAACTAAAGTTGATCCTCTCTTTCTCTTGCTGTCCCTCCCACTTAAAGAGAAAAATAAAGAACTGAAGACTTAGCTCAGTAGTAAAGTACCCTGGGCTCTTCTCCCCAGTCCAAAAAAAAAAAAAAAGAAACATACACTCAACTTTTGTGCTCTCATATCTTAATATAGGGAATGTATAAGCAAATAGAATACAATTGCAAAAATAGAGTCTATTTCGCAAGGCAAGAAACAAAAGGGACAGAAAAAGTGATTCACTGACCATAATACAAGTTAAAAAATGAGCAGAGGGTCTGAACAGGTATTTCCCACAAGACGCAACAACTGTCAATAAACATATGACAAGATGCTCAGTGTCATTAGTCGTTACTGAAATGCAAATCCAAACACCAGTAACATACCACTTTACAACCACTACAGTAAAAAAAACAACAACTGTTCAGGAAGACGTGGAGAAACTGGAACTTTGGACACTACTGGTGAAAATATTTAGGATGGTGTGGCAGCTTGAAAAAATCAGGTAAGTTCCTCAAAAAAGTTAGATAAAGTTACTGAACAACCCAGCAATTTCTACTTCTAGTGATATGCCCAAGAGAGCTGAAAATATACATCCACATAAAAATTTAAGTATACAAACTGTTCATAACAGCATTAATTAAAATAGCCCCAAAGTGGAAATGGTCTAAATGTCTGATAAATGGTTAAATAAAAGGTGGAACATTTGCAGGGGGTGGGGGAAATGGTATATTCATAAAATGGAATATCAGCAGCAATAAAAGGGAATAAATTACAATGCAACCAACCCAGATGCCCCTCACTGGACAAGTGGATTTAAAAACTTTGGTACATATATACAGTGGAATACTATTCAGCCATTAGAGAAAAGGATATTATGGCTTTTGAAGCCAAATGGATGGAGATGGAAAGAATTATGCTAAGTGAATATCCCAATCTCAGAGACTCAAGGGCCGATTGTTTTCTCTCATGGGTGGAAGCTAGAATACACCGGGAAGCAGTGTGTTAGATGCCTAAGCTAATGATAACCTTGTATGATTCTTTATGCAAACAGGGGGATGATTGCCCAGGATACCTGGAGGCGTAGGGTGGGGGACAGGGTGCAGGGAGGGCTTAGGAAGGATATCTAGGAGACTGGAGGGTGGGAATATAGGGGAATCATCTCAGAAGGAATCATCTCTGACCTCCACGAGATATCCATTTAACTCAGCGGGTCTTCTGGGGGAAACAAACATGGGGAACCCAAGTGGGGCATCCATGACACGGCATTAGCTTTGGATAACTATGTATAAATACATTTGTTCTTGACTGTTTGACAATGTTTCCCCCCTCAATCGTAACTCCATATTCATCTAATAAAAACTAAATAAAAGTGAAAAAATAATTACAATGCAGATGATCCCTAAAAATATGCTCAGGGAAAACAGCCAGTCACAAGACACCACATATTGTATGATCCCATTTATATGACATGTTCAGTACAGACAATCTACAGAGGCTGGGCTGTGAGGGCACAAGGAGGAGCGATTATTAATGTGTTCAGCGTTTCTTTCTAGGATAATAAATATGTTCCAAAATTAATTATGGTGATGGTTGTACAACTCCATGAATATACTGAAATACTGACTTGTACCCTTTAGATTAGTGAATGTAGATGAATTAAGCTATTAAATAATGATTTGCCTCATTAACAAATTGCACAGGAAGACTTGTTGCCTACTTTAGTGACAAAAATTGTCAGAGTTTCATACAGAGCAAAGGGAATTTTCATACCCTGCTGGTGGGAACATAAATCAACGTGACCATTTTGAAATTCACTTGGCAATATTTGTACTAATGAACATGAAAAGTTCCCATAACCTTCACATATATGTATGGCCACTGGGAGACTTGCCAAGAATGCTATGCCAGCACTGTTCATAGAAAATTAAAACACAAGTGCTCACTGATAGACAAAAAGATAAGTTGTGATGCATGTAGACAATGGAATATTAGGCAGCTGTGAATATTATGGACCAATCTTGGAATCAACACTGAATCAAAAGCCCCAGAATGTATCTAGTACAGCATTATTTTTATAGCTCAAAAAATAAGACCCAAATTAGTCATGTTGTTTAGGGAAATCTACATACCAGCTACAAAAAATAAAAGAAAATGACCATGAAATTCAGGAAAATAATGACCCCTATGGGTCAGGCAAGGGATATGGAGAAGCACCAGTGTTGATAATACTGAGGGGATATGTTTTTATTTTTGGTGGTTCTGGGGACTGAACCCAAGGCCTTGTGTATGTTAGGCAAGTGCTATGCTACTGAGCCAGTAACTAGTAGTAATTCTTAAATGGGGTGGTAGCTTCATAGGAGTCTTTTGCATTTCATAACTTACATGAATTACATGCAAGCTTTTGTGTGAGCCATATATTGCCTAATAAGTTGTTAACACTCAGACATTTGAGTAACAGTCACCTATAGTTTTATGATTCAGCTAATCGCCATGACGAAACCACATCAGGGCTGACCTTTCCGAACTTCTCTAAGCTTGAACATACACACATACTTAAACAGGGGAAGAGATGTTGTGAACCGTCCTTATCCCTTACACATCTGGTATGTAACAGATATCCTTCCAAGTCAGTGCATTCAGATGTACATCATTTAGTGTTGGTTTAACATTCTATGGTTTAACTACACAATTTAACCAATTCCCTACTGGGTATTTGGATTTTCAGTTTCCTTCTATTAATACTGCAAGTACATTTTTATATGTAATAGACCTGAGCAATGTCAGGCATAGTGTACTCTAAGACTTCTTGAATGAATGTATGTCCTTAAAATAATTTCTCAAACAATTGTTAGATGTCTGAAGCAATATGTTCTATTAAACCAGCTTCCTGATAGGTTATACTGCTTACACCTCTGAATAGTGTAGACATAGTTTCCAATTTCCCAGAGTTCTGAAAATACTGGGTATTAATCTTTTTAATCTTTGCCAGTTTACAGGTGATAAAAGCCTCTTTCAGTAAAGCAGTTCTTTGAATAGCATTGAAGTCTTTTTTGCATTTACTTTGTCCATTTCTAATTCTTCTGTCAGTCACCTTTTTTGTCCATTTTTTTCTACTGGAATATAAATCTTTGTTTTCTAATATCTCATTAGGGCTAATTACCCTTTTCACATACATTGCAAATTCTTTTGCAATTTGTCACCTATTTTGTCTATGGGGTTTTTGTTGTTGTTGTTTGTTTTTTTAGGGGGATGAAGGGGGGGAGGTGGGAAGGATATAGTATGCTAACGTTTACATGTGGTCCAGTCTTTTCCTTCAAGAAAACTCCTTCCCACCAGAAGATCAGAAAAATCCCACCCTCTGCTCCTGCCTGAAAATTCAATAGCTTTAAGATTTAGTTTAACTTTTTACATAACTTCCTTGAATTTATTTTGGTTTAGGACTTTATACGTACCAAAATGGGCAATAAGGACATCCCATCCATCTGAGTCTTATTTAGGTTGTAGCCAGCAATGTCCAAAATAGTAGGACCCAAGTCAATGTTGGCAACGAGCATCTGTAAAAACACAAAAAATCCAGAACATAATTGGTCCCATCCTCCGTTTGTATCTATGAAGTTCTCTCCTGGCAATCCTTCTGAGACAATATCAGTCACTATTACCCTTTGCACAGCCCATTCTTACTTTGATCTTACAGTTTTATATTTGAATTAACAACTTAAACACAAAGCCTTAGAAGGCTCATAATACATGCTCCTGAGAAGTTGCATATCTATTTCACATAAACTCTAATTGATCAAAATATTTAAAACTCCTTTGAAATTGCCTTGTTAAAACTTATAAGAAGAATACTGGGCTGATTTCATATACAGTGTTTTCCAATTTGATTATTCAGGCTGGTTTGCTACATTGGTCTTCACATGGACTCCCAACATTTTCATGCCTCAAAAGGTTGAACGCTTGCCACCAGTGAGAATTATTAGCCCATTTTACAGCTTTTCAAAGTGACAACACTGCCAAAAAATGTTTGATAGGCTTTGAAGGCTGCAAGAAACTTCAACAATGCACTGACAAAAGTTTTCCCTACACAGAATAAAACAGATGTTTTGAAACATTTCAGAAATCAAAGATAATGTCTTGCATTTATACTTTGCCTCATTAGACTATTTTTCTTACGTGTAAAACGTCTCTTATAGGACCTAAACCAGCATATATAAACAGGGACCACATATTTAATATAAAATAACCACCTTTAAATAAAAGGAAATAGTTTAAATATACAACAAATTTTACCTAATAGATAAAAAATTAATATTTCAAAAGATAAGGAATATTAAAAAATGAGATTTTAGATTCGTTTCTGAACCAAGTCTTTGAGATCTAGTATTTTACAAATAACACATTTTAATTTCGACAGTCCACATTCAAGTGCTCATGATCACATTGTGGCCAGTGGCCACTATAGGGGATAGCCTCAGCCTAAACAAAATCTACATGGAGGCCTAAAAGTCACCTGGTCACAGTCTGGAAAAAGCCTTATAATGGTGAAGACAACACACCAGGGAAGCAAAGCAGAGATAAGAAGGGGAACTAAAGCTTACTGAACACCTAGTCTGTGCCAGAAGTTTAACCTTAATTCCTTTAATTTTATTTTTATTTATTTTTTTTTTTAAGGAAGAGGGAGAGTGAGAGAAAGAGAATCAGTTTCTATTCATTTTTTCATCTGGCCTTTGTTTCTCTGACCCTTAGTTGTGTATGAACCTGGGTCTCCACACATGCCAGGCAATCACTCTAACCACTAAGCCACCACTCTAACCCCTTAACCTTTATTTTTATTTAATCCTTACTAGGATCTCAGATGGGGAAATGAAATACAAGAGGGTTGCAGTAAAGATAACAGCTTGTAACTGGGAACACTATCTTTTCCTGAAAAGAAGTAACAGTTTTTGCAATTGTTGACAAGGAAGGAAAAACAGGGAGATTAAGAAACTAGCCCTGCCACTTTCAATTTGAAAACAAAGCTGAAAGTACTATAAAAGGCAATAAAACATCTTCAGAACCTTGCTCATCAGGGGTCAGGTTTCCTGTCAGCCAGGATGGCTCTCAGAGGGCAACTGATACATATCCTGGCTCTGAATCAACCAGTGCGGCTCTGCAGCTGTCAGAAATTACCATTCATTAGAGACAATTCAGAGAGGTAATCCATATGTCACTGAGAAAAAAAATTCCTCACAGAGCTAGACTCCAGGGACTGCACAAAACCTGTTACAGGTAATTTTCCTAGTCCAAGTCCCCTAGGCATACTGAGCAGCTTGGAACCCAGTCAGCAAGTCTGGGTGTGAATATGGAGGAGATGGCAGCAGGAAAGGAGAAATGAATGCTTCTCCAGAGTTGAAAAATGGAGTGAAGCCAGTCCCATAAGCATTACAAACATGTCCAAGGCAGTTTTATAAGAAAAAGGGTAATCACCAAAATAGTAAAATCCACAGAGCACCAGGGGTGGTGGTGCGCATGTGTAATCCCAGCTATTCAAGAGTTTGAGGCCAGCCTAGTAACTTGGTAAGACCCTTAAAAAAAAAAAAAAGCAGAATAAAGGAATAGGACTCCTTAGTAGCTCTGTGTCTGAGGGACTGCCTAGTATGTGCAAGGCCCTGGGTTCAATCCCCAATACTGTGGAAAAAAACTCAAAATAAACCCCACACAATCCACATATAAAATGGTGATTGTGCACGTCCCACCCAAAACTGCTTCGAGAGCCAACAGCTGTATAATCGCAGACTTTTTCTAGTGATGCTTTGTTCAATGGAGAGAAAGACCTGTAAGTTCCAGTATAAATCAGGGTTCACCAAGATTTGGCTGAAGTTCCATAAATACGTATTATCCCAGGACTCTCTTTACTTCCCTAAATAACGATAAATTTTCTTTTTTTAAAGAGAGAGGGACAGTGAGAGACAGAGAAAGTGAGAAACAACTTTATTTAGTTTTTCACATGGCCTTAGTTGCTCCAACACTTAGTTGTGTACGTGGTGCTGGGGTTTGAACCCGGGTCCTCGTGCTTGCCAGGCAAGCGCTGAAACCGCTGAGCCACCGCTCCAGCTGATAAATTTTCTTTCAAGAAATCTGCCTAAGGGGGCTGGAGCGGTAGCTCAGCTGTTACGGTGCTTACCTGGCAAGCATGAGTACTCGGATTCAAAACCCAGCACCAGGGGCTGGAGCGGTGGCTCAGCGGTTTCGGCGCTTGCCTGGCAGGCATGAGGACCCGGGTTCAAGCCCCAGCACCACGTACACGGCTGAGTGTTGGAGCAACTAAGGCCATGTGAAAAACTAAATAAAGTTGTTTCTCCCTTTCTCTGTCTCTCTCACTGTCCCTCTCTTTAAAAAAAAAAAAAAAACCCA
>PVKS010020188.1:0-37216 GCA_004027875.1 Aplodontia rufa | reverse complement strand
ACTCCTAGGATACTGGAGAATGGGAATATAGGGGAACCATCTCAGAAGCAGATGTAATTTCTCCATGGGATACCTATTTAATGCAAGAGTTCTTCTGGGGGAAAGTGCAACAGGTGAAACCCAAGGGTGGTCATCCATGTTTTGGCATTACCCCTGGATAACTATGTATATATACATTGGTCATTGATGGTTTGATAATGTTTCCCTCTCATTTGTATCTCTATATACTCTTAATAAAAAAAAGAGGGGGTGAATATTCTTTATTCCACATTAATTTCCTTTATTATTATTTTGTTAATCTCAAACATTTGCCTTTACAAGCACGTTGTCCATCTCTAACACCTCAACGTTTATATTACACTAGAATATTTCCTGGTAGGCCACCTAGAATTTGGATACACCATGTTTCTGAAATACATGTGAAGAAAAGTGGCTTATTTGTTATACTAAAATGATATACAAAGCTGAGCTAAGTGTAACAACTTAGCCAAGGCAACTATCAGGTGGATGGAGATGTTGCATGTTATAGACCAGTGGTTTTCAAAGTATAGTCCCAGATCAGCAACATCAATACCAAATTTTCTCACTCTGCTCTGGACAGAATCGGAAACTCTTGGGATAAAGCCAGGGTTTCATGTTTAACAAGCCCTCCAGGTAATTCTGATGCTACCATGGTCCTTGGCATAGCACTCTAGTAAACATGAAATATGTTAAAGTTTGAGAATTATTGATTCAGAGACAGAGTTTTGCTCTCCCTGATAGAACAGGCTTATGGCTGAGATCTGGGAAAAGCTCACTCTGTTGACAGTAGTAAGTTGCAACTGCGTTTGTATCCCAGTACATCCACTAGAATAGCTTCATTGAAAAATCACTTACATTTGTAACTGAAATTAAGTGTTTTGTATTTAAATAACTGTTTTTTATTAGAATTATATTTGTTGAAAGTGGTTAGTTTTATCTGTTCTGTAAAAATTCTTACAACATTTCTAACACTAACATCCTATTCAGTATAAGGAGACATGTTTTACATCCAATCTCATTCTGTGTGATAGCCAATCAAAAAGCTTTTAAGGTGATGAGTAGATTTCTTGACCCAGTATTCAAAGGTAAAGATTTTTAGACATTAAATTTATTGTTTTTGCCTTTTCTCAAAGTTGATTTTATGTAACCTTCGTTATTTGCAGCTCTTAAAATCATCAAAGATCTTATTTAAGCAACATATGGCAACACTATGTTTTTCTCATCCTTATATGGATTTTCTGACATAGATTATTTGAAAATGGATATAGTTTTCCAGAACATATCTGTTTAGATATGCAAAATGCTAACATTTAATTTTTAAAAATACAAAACAAGAGCTTTGTTATAGTGAACATGTATCACTGAATTCTGAAAGGCCAAAAGAAAGAAATTGTTTTATTGTATTTTTATTTGACAAGTGACATTGTGTTTCTTTTTAGGTAACCAATAAGAAAAGCACTCTCCAGTCTTCATCTGTGGAACTGGATGGTTCCTACTTGAGTGTAGCCAAACCACAAACCTTGTGTCAAACTAAACAAAGACCTAAGTCTGCAAACCAAGACTCAGCTTCAGAATCCCATATGGAATGTAGGAACAATTCTTTGAAACCAATAACACTTCTTCATCCCAGAGAGAGTCCAGACAGGGTGCTACCAGAGACCAGAATCTGTAATTATGAATCTTCAGGGAGAAAACCTGTGGATGCAGCACCAGCAGAGAAAGCTCCACCAGAAGAACAGAAGGTGAAGAGATGTCCACATTTTGAGCCTACTCCGTCCACCCAGTGTTGTGGTCATAAACCTTCTGAAAATGAAGACCATGTTCATGAGAGCCATTCTATAAATGTGGTGCCTCATTCCAAGACAGATCCAGAATCTTGCAGTTATTGTGGGCTTTCTTGGGCATCTCTCATGCATGGTGGAGGAGCGGTGCAACCCTATGAAACTGATATCAAACAGCAACTCTCAGAAGGTAGAAGACAACAACTGATGCTTCAGAAAATGGAACTGGAAATTGAAAAGGAACGTCTTCAGCATCTCTTAGCTCAACAAGAGACAAAGCTTCTCCTAAAACAACAGCAGCTTCACCAATCTCGACTAGATTATAATTGGTGAGTCCTGTCTGTTCTTTTACCAATATCCGTAGTTTAGAAAACATAAAATGACTGGAGTATTACTTCAGATGTGTAGGAACAGAAGTTCTTCCAGATCTTGGTTTGTTCAAGATGTATACCAACTGTGCCTACAAAGTAAATTCCTGTCTTCTGTGAAAGATTTGAAAGATTGCCTTGTCTTCCAAAATGTTAGATTAGAATATTTACTTTAAGCAGGACAATGTAACTTTTGGTGGATTTCAAAGATAGTATTTTTAAATGATACTGCCATTCCAAGGAATCCTTTGTTGTTTGATGTCATTGTAGAGAATGTTAGGTGCCTAAAAACTTGAGATTTCAGGGTATAGAATCAGACTGTGAAGTGTCATTAGCTGTCATTATTCCATGTTTATATCTATCTAACATTATGTAAAATATGACAAATTATGGGAACCTAAATTTAGCCCTTTCTAGTCATGAAGCATGATCTGTTTAATAACTAATTCTTGTAAGCCTATCCACATTTAAACTGCGCTTCTCTTAACAATTCTTCCCTAAGATCAGTGTTTCAAAACTAAACTGCTATTCACATACTATATCATGCTCAAAAGGTTTTTTTTTTTTAAGAGAGAAGGACAGTGAAAGAGACGGAATCAATTTTTATTGAGTTTTTCACATGGCTTTCCTTGCTCTGACACTTAGTTGTGTACGTGGGTTGCTGGGGTTTGAACCCGTGTACTTGCGCATGCCAGGCAAGCACTGTAACTGCCGAGCCACCATTCCAGCCCCTCAAGTAGTTTTGTATGCAAAATCATAAAGTTTGCTCTTAATTTATTCAAGAAAAAATAGTAATAAATCAGATGCAATCTTATTTAAAACAATAAATTGTGGCATATATATCTTTCAAAAATAATAAATTGCAAGTTTTTATAGGAAAGTAGTTTTACATTCCTACCATTTCCTCTTTGGTCAAACTTTCCATTTTTCCTTATGCACATGCTGGACACATACACCCCATACAGACACAATAACAGTGTTACTTTCTGTTACTTCTTAGAGTTGATTTTCTTTCATTCACAGATTCTGCCTAATATTTGCAAAAATCTCATTATTTTGAAAGTCTGGACATTTTTCCCTCAGTGTGATACTTACTTTTCTGGGACCCACAAGTGATCCTCCTCTTTCTCTTCTGTCATGATTGAAGAGAACTATTCTTCCTTACTAAAACCTGGAGGCTTTCAAAGTAAATGAAAATGAAGCCTCTTACAGAATTGTCACCAGAGACTGAGCAATTGCTTCATTTCTGTGACCCCCAATCCCTAATCCTCCACTTAGTATACACTGTCCTGGGAACTTCATTTAAGAAACATTCATCGAATACCTAGGATTTGTGAAGTATGGCTGTAGACGGCTGGGATAAGAAATGATTCAAATGTGGTCTTTACTTTGAAGAGAACACAGTCTAGCCAGGGAAAATGTATAGTATTAGAATAGGTATCATGCTCATTTGTATAGCATTGTATATTCAAATAATGTTGCATAATGATAATAAATTCTATATTGTTGTATATTGTCCTAGGTTATACAAAAGATCTAGGAAACACAGCTTTTCAGTGAGTTTTATATATGTATAAATTGTAGAATGTATACATAGTCATAGATATTCTTAAACTTTATAATAATTATTTTTTATGAGAGAGGGACAGTGAGAGGGAGAGGGAGAGGGAAAGAGAATCAATTTTATTTGGTTTTTCATGTGGTTTTCGTTGCTCCAGGACTTCGTTGTGTAGGTGGTGCTGGGGTTTGAACTTGTGTACTCTTGAATGCTGAGCAAGTGTTCTAACCTCCAAGCCACCGCTCCAGCCCCTATTTTGTAATAATTATTGATTCACAGGAAGCTGCATAAAACAGCATGGAGAGGTTCATGTATCTTTTACTAAGATTCCCCCATTGGCTACATTTTGCATAACTATAATACAATATCAAAACTAGTAAATTAACATTGGTACAATGCATGTGTATACTTGTATGTTTGCCATTTTGTCACATGTAGATCTGTGAAACCATCACTGGAATTAAAGTACAGAACTATTTTTTCACCACAAACATTTCCTTCCTGCTCTCTGTTATAGTCCCACCCGTTCCCTTCTGCTCTTGCCATCCCTAACCGATGGAGACTATTAATAATTTAGCCATTTCTCTAATTCTGTCATTTGGGGAACATAGTGTCAATGAAATTATACTTTTCTGGAAAACATTGTGTAGAATTGGTGTTAATTCTTTAAATGGTAACATCTGGGCCTAGAAATTGCTTTTGGGGGAAGTTTTTAACTACTAGTTCAATTTCCTTAATACTTATAGGATTATGCAAATTATCTGTTTGATATTGAGTGAGATATATATAGTTTGTGCTTTTTGAGAAATTGCTCCATTTCCTCTTTCATCAAATTCACATGGGTGGGCTTAGTCTTAGTATTGCTTCATTATTGCCTTTGGGTTTTGTTTTTGTTTGTACCAGGGATTGAACCCAAGGGTACTTTACCACTGTACCACTTCCCCAGGCCTTTTTTTTATTCCTGTTTCTTTTTTTTTTTTCCCTTTTTTCATTCGACATAGCCTTACATATTGGAGGGAATTGTTGTTACATATTCATGCATATATGGATATTGACAAAGTAAGTTAAGGCCAATCCTAGTCCAGAGTCTCCCTCCTTCCACCTCTCCCTGCTTCCATGTCTCCCTATATATGTGTATTAATTTTTGAATTTTCTGATCCTCTTTGCCCGCCTATGTGTAGTTAGTTGGGCTTCTCATAGGAGTCGGGGGTTTCCAGCTACACTGATAACCCCCGTAATCCCTTCTTTCTCTCCCTGCCCCCTTCCCTTCTCCCTGCACCTTCATAGTTATGATTCCTCCTGCTTACGTAAAATTTCATCTATATTGAGTTTATTATTGAGCTTAGCTGACTTACTTTGTTAGATTTTTACTCTAGCTTCCACATATGAGAGAAAACATTCGTTTGGGATATTTCACTTAGCATAATTTTTTCATCTCCATCCATTTGGCTGCAAATGCCATGATATCATTCTCTCTAATAGCAGAGTAGTACTCCATTGAATATATGTACCACAGTTTTTTAATCCACTCATTCAGGGAGGGGCATCTGGGCTGGTTCCATAGTTTAGCTATACTAAATTGAGCTGCTATAAACATTGGTGTAGCTGTGTCTCTGTGGTATGCTGATTCTAGCTCATTTGGGAAAATACCCAGGAGTGGGATAACTGGGTTGTAAGGTAGTTCCAACCCTAGTTTTTTGAGGAGTCTGCACACTGCTATCCAGAGTGGCTGCACAAGTTTGTAGTCCCACCAACAGTGCGAAAGTGTTCCTCTCTTCCCACAACCCCTCCAGCATCTATTATTGTTTGTATTCTTCATTTTTGGCACACTGACTGGAGTGAGATAGAATCCTTGTGAAGTTTTGATTTGGATTTCTCTGATTGATAGTGATGTAGAACATTTTCTCATACTGATGGACTTTTTGTACTTCCTATATTGAGAAGTTTTTATTTATTTCCCTAGCCCATTTTATTGATTGGATTATTTGTGGTTTTGGTGTTTGGTTTTTTGAGTTCTTTGTATATTCTGGATATTAGCTGTCTGTCCAAGGTGTAGCAGGCAAAGATTTTCTCCCATTCTGTAGGTTCTCTCTTGACACTCTTGACTAATTCTTTAGCTGTGCAGAAGCTTTTTAGTTTAATGGCATCCCATTCATTTATTCTTGGCTTTAATTCTTGTGCTATGGAAGTCATGTTAAGGAAGGTGGTGCCGACACAGATGTCGACACAGATGTTCTGGAGTGTTGATCGTAATTTTTCTTCTAGCAATTGTATAGCTGTCCCCAGTCCTTTTTATATTTTATTTTGAGACAGGGTCTCACTAAGTTGCTGATGCTGGCTTTGAACTTGCAATCCTCTTGCCTCAGCCTCCTGAGTTGCTGGGATTACAGGTGTGTGTCACCATGCCTGGCACTTCATTATTACCTTTTTGATGTCTGAGGGTTTCTAGGTGTGTATACCTCATTCTATCCCTGATATTGATAATTTGTGTCTTCTTCCTATTTTTCTCTTTATTTTGCTGCAGGTTTGATTTTAATTATGTTTTCGAAGAGCCAGGTTTTAGTTTCAGTATTTTCTTTATTGTTCTTCTGTTTTCAATTTCATTGATTTCTTTTATTTCCTTCCCTTTGCTTGCTTTGGATTTATCTTGCTGTTCTTTTTTTCTAATTTGTTAAGATGGGTACTTAGATTATTATTTTCAGACTTTTACTCTTTTCTACCAGAAGCATTTAGTGCTACAAATTTCTCTCCCAGCAATACAGTTGTACCCCACACATTTTGGTATGTTGTCTTTTCATGTTCATTTAATTTGAATATTTTAAACATTTCCTATGATGCTTCCTCTTAGATTTATAGGTTATTTAGAGGTGTGATGTTTAGTTTTCAAGTTTTTCAAAATTTTCCTGTTTTCTTCCTATCACAGTTTCTACTTTGATACCATTGAGATCACGTAACACACCCCATATGATTTCAGTTTTTAAGAATTTGTTTTAGTCTCTGTCGTTGCATCCATTTTATGAGTGCTGACAAAGAATGTGTATTATGCTATTGTTGAGCAGAAAATGTTTGATAAATATGAATTATATCTTATTATTTGATGGTATTTTTGAGTTGTTCTATATCCTTGCTGATTTTCTACATGATTATGTTAATAATTGAAGGAGGAGTTTTAAGATCTTTAACTACAATTGTGGATATATCTGTTTTTACTTTCAGTTCTATCAGTTTTTGTTTTATAAAATTATGCCTGCTATTTGGCACATATGCATTTAAAATTACTATATCTTCTTGGTAGATTGATTATCATTATCTAATATCCTTTCTTATCCTTAGTAATTTTCTTTAAAATCTCCTTTATCTAATATTTATATGGCCATTGCAACTTTCATTTGATTAATGTTTTTTCATCCTTTTACTTTCACCTCACATATATTGAGATTTTGAAGAATTTTTCTGAATTCATGTTTTTTTTAATCCAGTCTGCCAGTTTTTGTCTTTTAATTGGTATGTTCAGACTTTTTTTTTTAACAGCAAAAAGTGAGGCTTTATTTTAATGAGGGTGTTGCAAGATCAGGTGCCTGGTGGTCAGAAACCCCGAGAATGGTTACAATCAGAGAAATGAAGAGAAGGAAAGTTGATTATATTTATCTGTTCTTTTATTCTCTCATTTTTCCCTTCCTAGTATTCCTTTCTTATTGTTTGTTTGTTTGTTCTTTTTGTTTTATGACTTCTACTTGGCTATTCTTGTAGGAAAAGCCTTCTGACAGCAGATTCTCTTAGTTTTCCTAAGAGAATGGAAATATTCATTTCCACCTTTATAACATTCTAAAGGATATTATTGCTGGATATAGAATTCTAGGTTGATAGCTCTTTTCTGCTAACATTCTTTTTTTAAGAGAGAGGGACAGTAATAAAGAGAGAGAATCCATATTTATTTAGTTTATCATGTGGCCTTCGTTGCTCTGACACTTAGTTGTATACGTGGTGCTGGGGTTTGAACCCACATACTTGTGCATGCTGGGCAAGCGCCATAATGGTCGAGTCACCACTCCAGCCCCTTCTGTCAGCATTTTTAAAATGTCACTTCTATCTCATGTTTTCTGATGTCATTCATCTTATTTATCCATGTATATATAGATGTGTGTGTATGTGTGTGTGTGTGTACATATATATATATATATATATATATATATATATATATAAAATGTCATTTCTCTTTTGCTGTTTTCAAGATTTTTTTCTTTGTCTTTAGTTTTCATAAGTTTTATAGTGATATATCTTGGTGTAGATAATTCTTTTAAGTTCATCTTGTTTGGACTTTGATTAAATTATTGGATTATGATTATGTTTTTTGCTAAATTGTGAGTTTTTTTTTTTCAAAGAGAGAGGGACAGTAAGAAAGAAAGAGAAAATCAACTTTATTTAGTTTTTCATGTAACTTTTGTTGCTCCAGCACTTCATTGTGTACATGATGCTGGGGTTCAAACCTGTGTCCCTATACATGCCAAGCAAGCACCATAACAGCTGAGGCACCGCTCCAGCCCCAAATTTGGAGAATTTTTTATTTTTGTTTTTTTTTAGTTTTTGGTTCTTTTTAGTTATAAATGACAATGGAATACACAAGGACATAATTATAGAAGCACAGAATATAATTCATTCTAATTCAGTCCCCAGTATTTCCCCTTCTCCTCCTCTCCTCCCTCTCCCTGTTCCCTTTCCTCTACTCTACTAATCTTTCTGTTACTTATTAATAGTTTTTTTTAATTTGTCTATGGATATACATGGTGAGATTCACAGTGGTATATTCATATGTATACATAGGAAAGCTAAATAATTTTGAGTCCCATACACTTCTCTTAAAGACTCTATGATGTAAATATAAAAGCTTTTGTTATAATTCCACACATCCCTGAGACTTAATCAGGGTTTTTGTTGTTGTTCAATCCTTTTTCTCTGTTGTTCATGTATAATTTCTCTTGTTCTTTGCTCAAGCTGCTGATTCTTTCCTCTGCTATTCTTTTCCTCTGTTATTAAATCAATCCACTGAGTTTCGTTTGGGTTTCCTTTTGTGTTTTTGCTTATTGTATTTATCACTTCTCTCCACTGTTTTTCAAAAGTATAATTTCCATTTGGTTTTTGTGTTCTATTTCTTCTCAGATATTTTCTGAGTTTTTAAAATTTGTTTCAAGCATTTCAGAAGTATTTTTGAGGCACTTTTATTATATCTTTTTTTATTCAGAAATTTATTTGTTGAATAATCAAACAAGCTTCTAATGAAATAATATAATATATATATTCTGAAAATTAGATTTACTCCCAATAGCACCCCCGCAAATTACCCACCTTTATCCCTCCCGCTCCTTCCCAATACATCTGTACAAATGCCTTAGGTTGTATGACATTACACCTTATCCGGATTTAAAACATGATAACAGACCTCCTTTCTCAATGTTATTATATCTTAATATTAGATAATTCCAACATTTGTATAATTTTGGTGTTGGCTTGTGTTGGTTATCTTTTATTATACAAATTGGGGTTTTCTTCATTCTTGGTACGTTGAGTGTTTTTTTTATTGTATCTTCGGCATTTTAAGTTTATGGTGTAAGATACTGGGTTTTACTCAGATCTTCCTTTATAACAGGAAGATTTTTTCTGACACTACTACACAAGAGTAGTTGGATTCCTTATTAGAACCAGTAAAAATGGAAGCCTAGCCTTCCTCTTGGCCTTTGTTGGTGGAATAGGGGAAGTGAGGCTACAGTTCATCCGATTATGTTTTGACTGGTACAGGGTACTTATTGCTTTGAAGTTTTCGGCCTTGGATACTACCCCTTTCCTGATTTTTTTGGTGAAAGAGTGCAAGATTTATCTATCTTTCTTTCTTTTTTCTCTCTTTCGTTCTTTCTTCTGCTTCTTCTTCCTCCACATATTTGGATTTTCAGTTTACCTATTTTTTATTCAAGGTATATGAGGCAAAAAGAAAGCCCTAAAAACTCACCTTGTTCCTCTAGGTCTGTTCTACTTTTTCTGACTAGCTTTTAATGTCTTCTTAGGTTTGTTTCAATATGACATCTAGGAATTTCAGCTGTAGGAATAGGGAGAAGTACATTCACTTCATCTGTCCCAGACCTGGCAATCCTTAAAGATTTTAGTAGTAGTAAAGATTTACAACCAATAAATTTGTAAACAATTCTACATATTCAATGGGTCAAATAATCTCTAGTTTCCTTCCAATTTAATTCATCCAATAACTCATATCTGTGACTCAGATTTCATCAAGTTATATTTTGTTATTTTCTATTCAAAAATTAGATTTTTTATCAATGTACAAAAGTACTTTGCAAAATTATTAGGAAACTACACAATGTAAGTCTCATAATGAGAGGAGAATGCTTATTTTCTGTCATTAACCTTGAAATTTGTTACATTTTTTTAAAACTCTAAAAGTTAATACCATCTGGAAGTGAACTAAGTTAGGCAAGTTCCATCTTGGTCCCAGATCTCTTCATGCTAACTTTCTTTTAAGCTATGTTTGTTTCCTGTGTGCTGCTAAGTTCCCCTCCTTCTAATTGGTTGTCATTTGACTTTAATGCATTCTCCTGGATAGTTGGGAATTTTCTTGGAAGGCATTATTTGTTTTCTACTCTAGGAAATCCGCATTGTTTTCCTTTGGGGCTTTTTGAACATTCTTGGGTAGTTCTTGTGAACTAAAGATATATATATAGACCATCAGATAGTGTCCATTTGTAGTATTGGCCATCAGAAGAACTGGTCAGACTTGTTTCTGGTGCATAGGTCATCTATTAAATAGTCTTTTTTTTCTCATTGTGAATCTTGGCCATCATAGATCTGCCATTTCAAGCTAAAAGAATCTAAATGAGATGCACAAGGCATTTTTAATTGGATGGCTTTCATCTCTCATTCTCTTGCTTAACTTTTGCCCTAGATGTATGATGGTCTATCATAGTTAGCTGTTAAAACCCAGAACTAGGAGCCTAAATTTATTCATTTAACTAATCAGTATCACAGTTCATATTTCTAGGCTGAAACTTACCCTACTCCCTGGCCTACTTTTTAGATTTATGTAATTTTTGCACTTTTAATTTATCTGAAATTCAACTTTTAGTCTGTATAGAACCATGTGGGAGGAGTATCAAAATTAGCAACACCTGATCTTGTCTCTCATTGTAGTATATAGTACACATAATCTTACTCTTTAATTTATACATATTTTAAATTTTTATATATTTTACTGAATTTTTAATTTAAATGGCTAAAGAATCTCACTTCAATTAAATTACTAAATTAATATTTGGTATGTAAAAGCATTGTTTATGGTGCTCAGAATGCTCTGGAGTAATATTGAGAAGCAATTTATAATTACTTTCAAATGAATAGCATAGAATTGTTAAAGTATGTCCGGTCCCGACCGGCAGGAACCAGACCGATCTCATTCAACGGTGAACTGAGATTAAAACAGACTCACTGGTCTCGAGTTCTCCAAGCACTTTATTTCTCCCTTTACCAGGGCTAAAGGCCTCCAAGTGCTTCCCACCTTTCCTCTCTTAGAGGCAAGGCCCTTAAAACATCCTTTTAAGAGTCAAGTCTATTCACATTTAGAGTCCCCGTTTCTATTGCTGTACTAGAGTCCCTATTTCTGGGGCTGGGGCTACTACCTGCATCTTCTACCGCCTCTGATCTCTCCGCCGTTTCTGCTGCTGCAGTTTCTTCGCTGCTTCTGCTGCTTCTCCCATCTATGCTTCTATCATGCTTCTATGCTTCTCCCCTGACTAGTCGCTACTCTATTTATCCATTACAACAACCAGTAGGGGTACAGTGCAAACACGTTTATCCAATTGATTAACAAATGAGTGGCCTAATGGTTTAGTTATGCGGTCAGGCATTACATCACTAAGGAAGATACAAGCGGGCTGGGACAGAGTTGTTTACCACCAAATCTTTTACAAGCCAACTGGGCCTCATGTTGGGGTCCGGTCTCCAACAAAAGTAGTTCAGAATTTGGGGATGAGCAGAATGACATTTAAGCATGACATTAACAGTTCCTTAAACTCTGATTAATAACTCATTCTGCCATCTTGATATTACTTAATAGTCAATAAGAGCTTTCAGAAAAGGGTATTATCTTTGGGTTGGAGAGGTGGCTCAGCAGCGGTGCACTTGTCTTGCCTGCACTTGGCTTGCATGCATGAAGACCTGGGTTTGATCCCAGCACTATGTACACAAATAACTGGAAGAAAACAAGAATGAGATGAAAAAAATTTTAAAAATTAACTCATTATTTTTATTAAAAAAAAGAGGGGGAAGTATTATCTTTATCTAGAATACTATTTATCACATGCCTAGAAACACCTCAAATCCTTTTTGGAGCAAAATTTTGTATGTGTAAAGAATAAAAACGAAGACTAATTGTAAATATTTAGCTGATACTGTGGTGTGCACACCTATAATCTCAGCTACTCAGAAAGATGAAGTGAAGGATCACAAGTTCAAGGCGAGCCCGGGCAACTTTTAACAAGATCCTGACTCAAAATAAAATAAAATGGGTTGGGGATGTATGTAGTTCAGTGGTAGAATGCTTTCCCAGATTTTGTGGGCTCAATCCCCAGTATCACAAAAATAAATCTTTGTCTCATGCTCTTACAATATGCTTTAGTATATGTACTCTGTACCTAATTATGATAAAAAATACTGCCTTTACCATTTAAAAATATGTCATCTTGGGTGAGTTATGTGTTTTTGCCATCTGTAAATACATATAGTAAAAATAATTACCATATAGAGTGGTTTTAAGGATCAATGTAATAGTGTATGAAAAATACATTCTTTAAATGGTGTCTTATGACATGAACATCATTGTTTCTACTGCTGCTGCAGAAGACTACTCTGACTGCTGCTTTTGCTATGTTTTCATTCTATATTCTCATAATTGCCTGATTTTTACTTTTTATATCTGCATTTAACCTACCTGCCTTTGCCTGATTTTAACTTTTTATATCTGCATTTAATCTACCTGCCTGTGTGTTACTACTAAATATTCTTAAACTAATAAGATCCTGTGGGTAATTAATCTCTATAATTTCTTTGTGTATCATTGTGTATAGTTAGTTTCAATTATAAAAATTTTGATGATGAAAATTACAATACTGTATGAATAGTGTTTGTCCTTCTTCATGGTTTGATTTTATACTTAAAAGAATATACTTGTACACAGAACCAGAAAGCATTTCTAAAAAAGAGAGAATGAGTAGTTGTGTCACATATTTGATACTCGTCATTGACACCCAGTCACTTGATATAAGACCTTTGTGCAGATTTCAGCAGCTTTGCATTCTCAATATAGGTGAATGTAGGACTTATGTAGATAGAATGCCTTCTGATTCTTAATTGTTTGTGGTCCAGGGAAAATATTTGGTCAGAGAGCTATAGCCCAGCATTAAAAGTGGAAACCTCTCATATAATATTGGACAGGATCAGTAATATTTAACAATTACTAGAATTTCCTGTTAGATCCTCATGACTTAACAATGAATAGAAGGAAGTTTTAAATTTCTAAAGAGATTTCAGAGTCCTTCTAAAGCATCTGTAATTTTGAGTTTTTAGATTGTATTCTAAACAACTCCCTTATGAATAAAGAAAACTCGAAGTCCTATAAAATCAATTAGTGCTTATTTATTTGTGTTTAGTAATTACCATTATTTGTTATGTGTTTGGTTTTGGTGGGGGAAATTGAGCCCAGGGAATTGCATATACTGTGCTTGTGCTTGAGCTACACCTCCAGCCTACCCATTCATTTTTTAACAAAATGAGTGTTAATATGAAAATAGTTGCTGTGTGGTGTGGATCTAATCTATCTGGAAAAGCATAGTTTTCCAGGGATTATCAGTCATCTTATCAGGCTCCTCAGGATTAGAAATTATCTGAATTTATTTTTACAGGTTAAGAACTCAAGCTGTATGTAAGTCTAGAAAACTGGTTGCTGACAAAGAGGTTACTAAACCCCGAGAGCTCAATCTGGATATGAATAGGAGTGACCCTGGACCAAGGTAAATCTGAGAGCTGGGTGAAGGCAAGAATATCAATGACAGAGATATTTAGTATGTATTTGGCACCTATATTCCATTTTTATTATATTTTGATCATATAAATAATTATAAAATTTTTTTAAAATACAGAAAAATTTAAAAAAAATAAAAACTCATTCATAAACCTACATCACAGATACATTCCTTTGGGCCCTTTCTTCTGTATGATACTATATTGTGTATTGAATAATAGGGATTATGCTTATATAGAATTTTATTTACCTTTTTTATATCCTGATCTCATTACTTTGTGAAAATATATTAAATCATTCAAAAAATAGTTAAATCTGTGGCAACTGTGCCCCAGTATTTATCTATTAGCCTGATATTTGATAGTCAGGAATTTGTTATTATAAATATTCCTTGAATAATATTTCTATAAATAAGTTTTGTGCTTCATCTCTACCTATTTCATTGGTATAAATTCCTGTAAGTTGAATTACTAGTTTAAACATACATAAATTTATATAAGGTTTTAGATTCAGATATTTCCAAATTGTTTTCCATAAAAGTTAAATCCTTTTACATCTTCAAAGCAGTATTAAAGAATTCTTACTTCATAGCCAGGAGCAGCAGTGCACACCTGTAATCCCAGCAGTTCAGGAGGCTACAGCAGGAATATCAAAACCAGCCTCAGCAACTTAGTAAGGTCCTAAGTAGCTTAGTGATGTGGCTCAGTGGTTAAGCAGCCCTGGGTTCAATCCCTGGTACCAAAAAGAAGAAAAAGAATTCTCACTTTATGAAATTTTAGGTATTTTTGGCCATTGTTTTAAATTTTTTTCTTTATTCTCTTTCTTACTCTTTTTAGTATTCTAATATAATAAACCTGTAGGTATTATTTTACATGTCCCTGATACTCTGCTAATTTTCAAGTCTTTTTTGTTGTTGTTTTTCTTACTGGATAATTCCTGTTGAATTATTCTCAAATATATCTGTTTTATGTTATTCCAATCTGTTGTTAAACCCTACAGGATTTTTTTTTAATTTGGTCATATATTTCAGTTCTGAAATTTCCATTTGTATCTCTGTTACAATTTTATTTCTCTGATGACATTTCCTACTTTATTCATCACAAGCATATTTTTCTTTATTTTCTTGAGTATGGTTATAAGAACTCCTTTAAAATGCTAGTCTGAGAACACACACTTCTATCACTCCTATTCCACGTAGTCTTTGTACCTCTGCCCAGAGCAATTAGGCAAGAGAAGGAAATTAAAGGGATATGAACAGGCAAAGAAGAGCTCAAACTATTGCTGTTTGTTATATTTAGAAGATTAAAAAAAAAACAAAACAAAAAACCGTCCACCAGAAGATTCCTAGAGCTCATAAATGAATCCAGCAAGTTAACAAGAACATTCACAAATTAGTTGTGTTCCTTTATTCCAATGATGACCTTATTGAGAAAGAAATTAGGAAAATTAGCCCATCCACAATAGCTTCAAAAACAAAAATAGAATACTTGGGAATCAATTTAACAAAGGAGAGGAAGGACCTCTACAATGAAAAATATAGAATAGTAAAGAAACAAATTGAAGAAGAGCATAGAAGAAGGAAAGACCTTCCATGAAGATGGTTTTTAGAGAATTAATATTATCAAAATGATCACTTTACCTAAAGAGCTATACAAATTCAAAACAATACCCATCAAAATTTCAATGGCATTCTTCACAGAATTAAAAAAAATGCTTATGAAATTCATTTGGAAAAATACTCTTATTGCATAGCCAAAGCAATTCTTAGCAAGAAAAGTGAAGCTGGAGAAATCATTAATACCAGACTTCAAATTATACTACAGAGCTATAGTAACAAAAATAGCATGGTTCTGGCACAAAAACAGTTATGAAGATCAATAGAATAGAAGACACAGAGACAAACCTGTCTGATTACAGTTACCTCATACTTGACAAAGAAGCCAATAATATAAGTTGGAGAAAAGGCAGTTTCTTTAACAAATGGTGCTGGGAAAACTGGAAATCCATATATAGTACAATAAAAATCAATCTTTATCTCTCACCCTGCACAAAACTAAAAGTGGGTCAAAGACCTAGAAATTAGACCAGAAACCCTGCATCTACTCGAAGAAAAGATAGGCCCAATATTCTAACAATTTGCCTCAGGAATTAGCTTCCTAAATAAGACCCCCACGCACACAAAGCACAAGAAGTAAAGGGAAAAATCGATAAATGGGATGGCATCAAATCGAAAAGATTCCTCATAGCAAAGAAAGCAAGAGCATGAAGACAGAACCTACAGAATGGGAAAAAAATCTTTCCTCCTGCACCTCAGACAGGGCATTAATACCCAATATATACAAAGAACTTAAAAAACTGAAAACTCAAAAAACAAATAACCCAATCAATGAATGGGCCAAAGAACTAAACAGACACTTCTCAAATGAAGAAATATAAATATGATCAATAAATATGTGAAAAAATGCTCAACATCTCTGTCAATTAGAGAAATGCAGATTAAAGTTACACTGAGATTTCACCTCACTCCAGTTAGAATGGCAGTAAAGAATATGAACAATATATTGTTGGTGGGTATGTGGGGTAAAAGGTACACTTATTCATTGCTGATGGAACTGCAAACTGGTGCAACCACTCAGGAAAGCAGTTTGGAGATTCTTCAAAAAACTAGGAATGGATCCATCTTTTGACCCAGGTATTCTACTCCTTTGTATATTATCCAAAGGACCTAAAAGCAGCATACTACAGTGGTGCAACCACATCGATGTTGATAGCAGCACAACTCACAATAGCTAAGCTATGGAACCAAGGTGCCCACCAACTGATGAATGGATAAAGAAATTGTGGCATATACACCCGATGGAGTATTAACTCAGCCACAAGAATGACATTATGTTATTTGTTGGCAACTGGGTGAAACTGGAAGATATCAATGCTAAGTGAAATAACCCAGTCTCAAAAACCCAAAGGTTGAATATTTTCTCTGATATATTGAAGCTAACCCGAAATAAGGAAAAGAACAGAGGAATAGTCAAAGAGCAAGGAAATGGAGGAATGAGGAATGACATAGAGAAAGTTAATGGAAGAATCAGACTTAACTTGCTCATGTTCATATATGAACATATCATAGTGAATCATATATAAAGAATCATATAAAAAAGCTATTTGGTAAATAACAGAAAAACCAGTAGAGGAAAGAGAAAGGAGGAGTTGGAGGAAAACTAGGGGCTGAATTAGAATAAGTTATACCACATGCTTTTATAGAAATATGGTAATGCTGATCTTATTGTCAAATATATCTAAAAAGAATGGGGTGGAAGGAAAGGAAGAGAAAGGGAAATGCTGGAACTCAACTAAAATAAGGTACACTCTCATAAGTATATCATTGTACATACTATTGTTATATACTTTAAAGTGTTCTTCATTCGTATAAGAATTATGTCATATTACTTGGGTATATTAGAATATACCCCAGAAAGAGAGGCAAGGAATCAGGGATCAGGGGAAGAGAGATGGGGGAGTGCTGGCCAAATTATATTGTTGTATTGTGTGCTTCTGTGAATATGTGACAACAAATCCCATCATTACCTACAGCTTTAATGCACCAATAAAAAAATTAAAATTAAATGCTTGTCTACTAATTCTAACACTTGAACTATCTTGGGGTTTGTGTTCTCTAAATTTTCCCTTGAGTATTGATCATGTTTTCCTATTTTTTCAAATATCTACTGATTTTGGATTTATCATGATCACTGTGAATGACTTTGAAATTCAGTTATATTCCCCTGAACTGTATAAATTCTTTTTTTGTGATAGCAGGTGGTTAACTTGATTGAACTCAAACTCCAAGCCATAGAAGCCAGCCTGGAGGGTAGAAGCTATCCTGCTAAAAGGCAGGCTTGGAGACTATACCCACAAGGGCCAATCTATAGGGTGACTCCACAGACCAGCCTAATGACTAGGGTTACAGGGGCTGGCCGGGTGCTGGGGCAGGCCTAAAACTTGAGACCATTTGGCCCAGCATAATGCTAGCTGTGATCAGCCTGAGTCTGTAAAGGCTGGCCTGGCACTGGGGCTCATCCAGAGTCTGGGGCCATGAGGTAAGCTGATGACAAAGTGGTCCTAGGAAAGGAATCTGAATTTGCCAGGCAGGCCTGGAACCTGAGGCAGAGAGATCCTACCTGGTGCCAGGCAGGGCCTAGAAGCCTGACACTGGATTTTGCTGGGGCAGGCTTGGTGTTGACATCTGGGGCAAGGTCTGACACTTCCTTCTTCTTCCTCATGGAGAGTCTTTCCCCACTGTGCTGCCTGCAGTTATAGGAAGAATGATGCTAGTAATTTAAAACTGTCTTTCCTGCCCTCTTCAGTACAACTTATTTCTATGCTACAACTGGATCCTATACTCTCACTTGCTCTTGTGAAGGTTTCATGTGTGAATAGTTGTTCAAATTGATATTTCTACAGCGAGAAGCGAAAACCTGAAAGCTCTATCTTGGCATATTGCTTATGTCCTTCCTTGAACATTTGTGACTATTTTAGATGTTACATCCTTTATTTGTTACATATAGTATTTATATCCATATTTCTGAATAGCAAGCTTATGTGGCCATTAAGTATTGACTTTCTGCTATGGAATATGATTTGACTCTCACCAGTAACCATTTGCTGTCTCATTTTCTTCCTTTTTCTTCTCCCCCTCATTGACCTCCCTCATTTTGTTTTTCCCTCTTTTCTCATCCTCCTCCTTCTCTTTAATAACACATCAAAACACACTATTTCCTCCCTTCTGTCCTCTCAGTATGTCTATCTCAGAATAGTTCTAAGACTAAATATTTTATGCACAGTTAAACCATGTACTTTACTATTGTCAAATTTAATTTCTGTGTAATAGTTTTTTCTGGAGTTCAAAATGCCTTAGTACAGAAAAGCAAATGCTATATGATCTCATTTATGTGTGGAATCTAAAAAAGTCAAATTCTTAGAAGCAAATATAAGAGTGGTGGTTGCCAAAATGGCCAGGAGGGTTTGGGGAATGAAAAGATGTTAATCAGTACCAAATTACAGTTAGCCTGGATGAATAAAGTTCTGGAGGTCTTTATAGAATGATGACTACGTTAATAATGTATTATATTGGGCTGGAGCAGTGGCTCGGCGGTTACACGGGTTCAAACCCCAGCACCCACATACACAACTAAGTGTTGGAGCAACGAAAGCCATGTGAAAAACTCAATAAAAATTGATTCTCTCTGTCTCTCTCTCTCTCTCTCACTGTCCTTCTCTCTTTAAAATAATAATAATAATAATAATAATAATAATGTATTATATTGTTGAAAAGAGTAGATCTTAGGTATTCTTCCCGTACATAAGATAATGTGATGGATATATTACCTAGCTTGATGTAATAATTTCACAATGTACACATATTTCAAAACATCATATTGTATATTGTGAACATATATAATGTTTGTCAGTTTAAAGAAAGAGCTCATTAAAATGCCTTATTTAATTTTCTATGAATTCATTCATTTATTCACTCAAAGATGTGTGAAGTTTCTCACTTTGTTCTAGACTGGGGAAAACAACAGTATATAAAACAGACAAAATTTTCTGACCTTTTAAAACATATTCTCATGTCTAGTCATTCTCACCCAGAAAGTAGAATTCTCTTAATATATTCAGTTATATCAATTATCCTATCATGTCTCTTCATTTCTTTCACATTTTTGCTTTTTTCCCCTTTTGTCATTTTTTAAGATATCCCTCCTTAAATAAAATAAGCCAAACTCAGAAAGTCAATGGAAGTATTTTTTTTCCTCATAAGTAGAAGCTAATGATAAAAAACAGAAAAAAAGATTGGACAAATCTCATAATAGAAAGAGACCTATAGAATAGAGGAAGGGGACCAGGGGGAGAGAGGATGTGAAAGAGAGAGGAGGAGGGAGGGAAAAGGTAGGTACTGGGGAACCAAATTGACCAAATTGTATTGTTGTATTTTTTACTATAACAGTATAAATTGACAGTATCACTATACATGTAGAGATAAGTAACAATTTCACTATTATGTATAATTACAATGCATTAATTAAAACAAAGCTATCTCTCTGGGAGCTCTCCATAAAATCCTGCTCTATCTAGTCTGACTTGGTTATTTTCTAGGCTTACTATCTAGTGATTTCATCCTGAAATTTCATTATCCATCATCCTGGAATTTTTCTTTACTTTTCTGTGTTATATATCTTTTTTCTAAATTGCAAATTGTTTTCTTTTTGGTTAATTACTCCTTCATTTTACTGAAATGCATCCTTTAACAGCTTTATAAAAAGATGTAGAGAGGCAATAATTTTTGAGATGTCATATCTTTAGTCTCTCTTTATGTTTAATTTATAGTTTAGTTCTTTATAGAATTCCAATTGGTAATTATTTTTCTTCAGAATGGATTAAAGGTTGTATTCCATCATCTTCTAGATTCTAGTAATGCCATTAAAAATTTGATGCAATTTGATTTTTAATCTGTGTATGTATGTTTGACCTATGCTCTGTCAAAATTCTTCTAAAAAATTAATGTTGCTATACATTAGTTGGCCCTTTTTCATTCAGTATACTGAGTAGTCAGCGAACTCTTTCAATAAGGAAAGAGTTCAATTTAGGAAAATTTTCTTTGTCAGTCTTTCCAACCTCACTTTTTGTAATGCCTCGTTCCAGAACTCATTATATTCAGATATTGAATCTTTTGGAATCATTTTATTCATATTTTTCCTCCTCTCCTTTTATATTTGTCTTTTTTCCCATAGTTTCTAAGATTTGCTGAACTTTGTCTTTTAGTGCTTCTCTTGAATTTTATTACTACTGTAATGATTAACTTCCAAGAACACTTTGCCCTATGAATGTCCCATTTCTGTTTATGTATATGATTTTTATTTTCTCTGAGGATATTTATAATAGTTTTGAAGTTTCTTCTGTTTTTAGTGCATGATTTCTGTTTTCACCAAGTTCAAGTTTCTTTTTTCCACAAATGTCTGATGATTAATTTATATTTACGATCAACAGTAAAAAGCTATTGAAAGCTCTCAGTATACATAACCAGGCTTTTTCAACTAATGGACTTCATTATGATCAGGTGCCTGGAGACCGTGTCTGTTACTGCCCATAGGTTGCTTCTCTGAGGTGGGCAGTTCTCCTACAGATAAATTATATGCCTAGGTGGGAAGAAGGGATGAGAACATTATATTAAACTGGCTGCTACATTAGTCAGATTTTAATTTCTTTGACAAAATACCTAAAAAAAATAACACTTAAAGGAGGAAAGGTTTATTTGGCTCACATTTTTTGGAGGTTTCAGTTCATGGTCATTTGACTCCATAGTTTTTGGGTCTGTAGCAAGGCAGAACATCATGGTGGGGAGTGCATGTGGAACAAAGCTATTCATCTCATAGTGATCAAGAAGCAGAAAGGGAAAGGAAAGGGCTGAGGTTCCAATATTCCATCCAAGTGCATGCCCCAAGCTGGGACAATGGAATCAAAACAAATATAAAACTTAGAAAATAGGACCTTCCTTTGCTCTGGATGTACATGCACAATGGGTGACCTGAGCATATGCATAAAGGTAAAATATTAACCATGAGCTTCCAACAACCTTTCTCCCAGTGGGTCCCACTTCCTAAAGGTTCTGCTACCTCCCAATAACACCACAGGTTGGCAACCAAGCCTTTAGTATATAGGCCTTTGGGGGACATTTAAAATTCAAGCCGTAGTGGCTACAAATGTGGGGAGCCTAGTAGAGGAAGAAAGGGACCCATCCTTATTATTATTTAGGCTTTTACCTAATCCCCCTTTTATCTATATGGAATTTCAGGCCTCGGCTGTATTTTCAACCTCTTCTGGGTGTAAACCTCTGGCCTTTACCACCCATGGGAGCAATTAGAGGAGGGCATGTTGACTTTTTGCTGCTGTGCAGATTTTCAGCCATCTGCGCTTTCACTCCCTACTGCATTCCTACCTGTCCTGAGCCCTTGAGACATTCATTAGTATGTTTCAGCTTATCTGCTCCTATACCAATGCTATCAGATACTTCAGTTTTAATTTTTCTAGTTGGCTAATTGACTTTCAACTCATCCATCAGCTTTCTAGTCTTCTGAAATTTTGTGAGTTCATTTTTCTGCAGCAACATAGATTCATGTCATTTCTAATCTTTTGCTGTTATTTTTAAGCAGTTTCAGAAGCAAACAGGTAAATTGGCTATCCAATGTTGATTTGAATAATTAAACAACATTTGGTAACTTTATAAGTGAAAAGATAGAATCCTATTATAATTTCAGTTTCCTAGTATTCATTTAGGATCAACATTTTTCTGTATGTGTTTTTTAACCCTTTGTACTGCTTCTTTGTAGAATTTTCATTTCCTAACTATGCCCACAGCTTTTATGTATGGGCATTACATTTTTTTCTTTAGTTGAAATATAAGAACTTTTATTGTTTTTGTTTTTAATTTAAAATATTTTTGCTATTCATGTTTATATCTTATTTGCTTTCTTGCTTGCTTATAATATAAAATTGTAAAATGCTGATAAGCCAAAAGAAAATATATTCATATCATCTAAAAATAATCTTAGTATATAACCTCTAAGTCTTATTTATAAGTTTGTATTGCATGTTTATGTTATACATTTTGTTTTATAGTCCATCTTAAAAGATTTTACTTAAATTTTTAAATTTTAAAAGTAAATATCAGTTATCTTTCATTTAATCTTCCATTCCATATCCTAACTGTCTTGGTTAAATTAGTACTAGCTCCCTTTCTTTTTGCTTATAAATTTACATCTGTAATTTTGAACATCAAACTGAACACATATTTTTTCCATGAATGCTACTTAAAAATTATCAGATCTTTAAATTCAGAGCTGTAGTAAGCAGAAGGCATTCATGCTCTAATCCCTGGAACCACTGAATGTGTTACCTTCCATGACAAATGGACTTTATTTTTTAGTTTTCATTTTTTATTGTGGTACCAGGGATTGAACCCAGGGTCACTTAATCACTGAGCCACATCCCTAACCCTTTTTATCTTGTTTTGTTTTTGAGACAATCTTGCAAAGTTTCTTAGGGCCTCGCTAAATTGCTGAGTCTAGCTTTGAACTTGAAATCTTCCTACCTCAGCCTCCTGAACTTCTGGAATTACAGGTGTGTTCTACTACACCTGGCAGTAAAAAGGCCTTAAAGGCAGACGTGATTAGGAGAATGGACCTTGACAAGGAGAGAATCCTGGGCTCTCTCAGTGGGCCCAGTCTAATCACACACGTATTTAAAAGTAGAGAAACTTATCCCTTCTGGGTTAGAGTCATGCAAGGATGCAGAGCGATTACAATCATGAAAATGACCCAGTTTACTGTTGGTGGCTTTGACAATGGAGTAATGAGGTTACAGGCCAATGAATGCATGAAGAAGACTAACAGTCTTCAGCTGCCAGCCAGGCAGGGAATAGGGATGTCAGTCCTCTAACCACAATGAATTAAAATCTGCCAACAACTCAAACGAGCAAGGAAACTATTTGTCCTCTAGGGTCTCCAGAAAGAAATATGGCCCTGCCAGCCTCCGAATGTTAGCCCATTCAGCTCAGTGATACCTGTGTCAGACTAATGACATACAAAACTGTAGAGTAATACATTTGTGTTGTTTAAGCCAATTAAGTTGTGGTAATTTGTTGTAGCAGCAATAGAAAACGAATGAAAATGCAAACTCATTATTATAAATGCTTGATAGTTCATAGTTTCTATGTGCACTATAACTTTTCCAGCATGTTTTGTATTACTAAACATTTAAGTTCTTTAATGTTCTTTAATACATTAAAGAACTTAAAAGAACTTAAGTGTTATAATTGTACATATATTCTTACGTCTGGTACTCTTGTTTCCTTTTTAGGAGAAATTCTCAAAACTAATATTGCTAGGTCAGAGATTATTTTTACAAAGGTTATTTTGATATAATTTACAGTTCTCAATTATAATGGACCTTGTTAATTTTCTTTTCCAAAAGGTTGAAGCAATTCATACTCCTACTTTCCATATACAAAATGTTTTCATCACTGCTGGTCAGATAGGTATGGTGAATGCTTTGAAAATTGTGCTTCAGTTGAAAAGTTGAACATGCTTTAAGGTTTCCAGGCATCTGGACATGCACACCCCCAATTTAAATACTTATATACTGCTTCAAAAAAATATTTCCTAATAGGCCTCTAATAGAATTGTAGATCTTTTAAAATGTTGTGATAGCTTATAAGAATTTGAAGAAATTCTTGCAATTACTTCCAATGTCTGGCAGTCATTGAAAAATCAAGAATTCTCACGTTCATAAATTATTTCTCTGAGATTAAAAGAGGCAAAGATAATAAATTGCAGTATCACCTTGATTTAAGTTGTTTATAGCAGTGATGTAGTCTCCACAAAGAAAAGGTAGAGACAGATTAGGGGAATGCTGTACTGCCTTCAGTAGCCTTCATAGCCTTCATAAACAATTCAAGCTAGAATTCCTGCTGACTGTAGAACCTGTAATCAAGAATTGTCATGAGAATGACCTCCTGTACCTTGCAAGCTCTTTGACTTTAATAGAACTCCCTGGATAAAAATTAATTTTAAGCTAAATTTTGTTTATTTGGAAATTTAAATTATTCTAGCATTAAAAATACTCTGTGTATTTAAACTATTAAACTTACTCAAGTGAAGCATTAAGAATTTGGAACTAAAATAAATGAGATAATGAGAAAGTGAAAAACATATTTTTTTATAATTAACAGCTCATTTTGAGTTAATTATATACAATTACCTAAATCTAATTGCAATTTATTTTCTATTATCTGTGGGAAGAATCACAGGCAAGGGAGCTTACATTGCTGCCTTCCTGCATAAATGCTATGCCATGAAAATAAATAATATGTGAGGCCTTAATGACAAATAAGAGCAAATAGTAGTGCACAGCTGAGCCAAACCATTGGAAGGTAATTATCGTATGAAAGATGGTAATGACTCAAAAACCCACAAACAACTCTTAACTGTTTATTGGTCCTTTGGCTTGTTTTTAGTGAGTTTGCTTGGTGTTTGTTTATTGACTGTGCAAAGATGACCCTTATGAATTAACAGTTTTGTAATTCTGCAGACTCCTAAAAATCAGGCCATTTTTGTACTTTCATATAACACTCGGCAATTCAAAAGAAAATCTTATTAAATATCTACTATTATTTAAATAAGTAAACCTTGCTAAGTCTTCCCCAAAATATATGGAAGCCACTAGCTTTAAGTACTCTAGTTGTAAAGCAAAGCAAATATACCAATATTTATCATTTATTCAGAATGTAAGGGCTATGAAAGAAACAGAAAAAAAAAGGTTTATGTAAGAGATATTATTTAAGATATGTCATAGAAGACAAGATAGAATTTTAATAAGCCAGTGATTGGGACCTACCCTTTGTACCTGAAATACACACATTAGAAGTGGGTGTCTATGTGTGTCCATGTGTGTATCCATCCAGTGGAAGGAAAGAGGGAGAGAGTCTGAGTAAAGGAAGGAGATCACAAAACATGTGTGATGGACATCAGTAGGTATGTTTCAGTGTGACTAGAACGGTAGGGAAAAAAATGAAACCAAAGATTAAATTAGTAAATTAGGTTGATTGTGAAAGGGTTAAATATTATCATGTGTTAAATGCAGATAAGATGTAATGCTATACAACATAATCATTTTTTAGAGATATTGTGGGAAGGGGAAGGGAGAGATAAGGGTGGGTAATTGGGGGGCACTCCTGGGGGTAATTGTAATATCCAGAATCTATACACATTTTATATTATTTTGTTAAAAACTTGTATTTTTGTTCAAAAATTTAAAAAAATTTAAAAAAAAATTTTACATTTTAGTGATTAGAAGGAAAAAAAGTTAGGAAAAAAA
This sequence comes from Aplodontia rufa, assembly GCA_004027875.1. Taxonomy (NCBI): domain Eukaryota; kingdom Metazoa; phylum Chordata; class Mammalia; order Rodentia; family Aplodontiidae; genus Aplodontia; species Aplodontia rufa. Next base: position 11,482 of record PVKS010020188.1, on the reverse strand, counting down.
CTGGTTTCGTGATAAAAGATGATTGATTTGATTTTGAAGACCATTGGAAGGAATAAGGGTCAAATGCTAGGTTTTATTCTTTTCAACAATTACATATGCATCTTTAAAAACAATGCTATGTACCTCAGTCTCCTTGCCTGTAAATGCAAGTAAGTTACACTGGATTTTCAGTGAGTTTCTGTCAGTTCTAACAGTTTATTATTAAACAGGTGGGATTTCTAGGCAAAGCTGCCTGGTAGCTAAGCAGAAATTTGGCTCTAAATCTCTTAAGAGAAATTAAAATTAGAGATTTAGATTTGGGAGTGATCTGCATTGGGGTTACACCTGTGAGATGTTAATTTCTGAGCAAAAGTTTAGAGAAAGAAAAGAAATGTAAACAGAACCTTAGGAAATGCCTACATGTGATAATCTGAAAGAGTAAAGAGAATGACAATATTAAAAAATTTACAAAGGGGCTGGAGCGGTGGTTCAGCAGTTACAGCACTTGCTTTGCATGCGCAAGGATGCGAGTTCAAACCCCAGCATCGTGTATACAACGAAGTGTTGGAGCAATGAAAGCCACATGAAAAGAAAAACTAAATAAAATTGATTTTCTTGTTCTCTCTCTCACTGTCCCTTTCTCTTTAAAACAAAACAAAAAAAGTTTACAAAGAAATAGGCTGTTAATTCATCTTTTGAGATATGTCTATTAAGCTATTTTACACATTTTTAAGTTTGGGGGCTTTTTTTTGCTATTAAACTTTTTAAGTTCCTTGCCTATTCTGGGTATTAATCCTTGTCAGATGCTTAGTTTTCATATTTTCATATTCTCTGGGTTGTCTCTTCACTCTGGTGGGTGTTCCCTTTGTTTTGCAGAAGCTTTTTAGTTTGATATAATCCCATTTGTCTGTTTTTGGATTTTTGGATTGTCTGTGCTTTTGGAGTCTTATCTAAAATACCTCACCCTTTTCAATATCCTGAAATGTTTCCCTTATGTTTTCTTCTGTAGTTCTTTGTTTCAGGTCTCATGCTTCAATATTCCATTTTTTAATTCATTTTGAGTTTCATTTGTTGCTGGTTTTTTTTTTGTTTTTTGAGACAGGTTCTTGTTAAATTGCTGAACTTGTAATCTGCCTTCTTCAAACTCCCAAATTGCAGGGATTACAGCTATACAACACCTTGCCTGGCTTTGAGTTGATTTTTGTAACTGATGAGAGGTAGGGGTCTCATTTCATTCTTCTTTATATCAATACCCAATTTTCATAGCACCATTTATCGAAAAGACTATACTTTCTCCAATGTGTGTTCTTAGCACCTTTGTTAAATATCAGTTTACTGTGGATGTGTGAGGCTACATCTGGGCAGTCAATTCTTTTCCATTCGTCTGTGTCTGTGTTTGTGCATGAGTACATCAAATTCATATGTGGAGTGCAGAAAAGCTGACTCATCAAAATTGAGAATGGAATGAAGGTCGCCAGAGACTAGGGAGAGTAGGTTCAGGATTTTCCTGTTGTCTCTCAAATTCTTTTGAGTTGTAATGTAAAAAGTTTTTTCTCATTCAGTACTTCTGTCTAGACTCACATTTCAGTTTTAAAATTCTTGTATCAAAAGCATTTCCACTCTTAAATCACACATACACACACAGACTTATTTGAATGTTCATATCAGCATTATTCATAATAGCTAAAAAGTGAAAATACCACCAATATCCAACAACTGATGAATAAACAAAATGCATATATCCGTATGATGGAATATTTAGCAATAAAAAGAAACAAAATATTACTATGTGCTTAAACATGGATGAATCTTGAAAACATGGTAATTCTGTTCCATTTATATAAATTGTCCCCAAACAGGAAAATATATAGATAGAAGAAGTAAATAAGTTATTGATTACTTTGGTATTGGGAGTTGGAATGGAGAGTAAATTGCATATTGGAATGAGGTTTCTTCTGGGAATAGGAGAAATAATACAAAATTAGATTATGGTCATGGTTACACAAATCTAAACTTACTAATAATCAATTTAAATGGGTGGATTTTATGATATGTAAGTTGTGTCTGACTAAAACTTTAAAAAATTGTTTTATTTATAGTATTGTTCAAAATTCAAAATAAATATTACTAAAAACAAAACAAAAAATGGTACAAAGCTTTGCTGGCTTTCATACTATATCAACCTTTCTCCCTTTTCTTCTCAAGATTATCCTACCTACCGCCACCTTACACTATTTAGGAATTCCTTTTTTTGAAACTGAATTCTCCAAGCTGACTGATCAGAATCCCTTTTTGTATCCATTATAGGTACAATGATAAAACAAAAGTAGGAGCAAATACTTCTCAAATCCTGTTTATGAGACCTATATCTTGATGAATGATAATGTGACTTTTTAAAATTGTATGTAACCAAAAATGTAAACAAGATAAATTGGTGATGAAGACATAATTTATTAAACAACTTTTACATTTCTCATTGTACATAGTAAAGGAGATGGTCTTGTGTTATCAGTCTGGCGCCTGTTCCAGCATTAGCCTGGCCTTGAATAGCCTTCAGGGGCTAAATTTCATTTTTTATATTCCATTCCCAGGCACCTCGCTTCTCTACATTGTCACAAACACTGACTTTAAAGTTATAGCTAATAGGGGTCTGGAGCTGTGGTTCATCCATTGGAGCACTTGCCTGGCATGCACAAGGATCTGGGTTTGAACCCCAGCACCACATACACAACTAAGGGTCAGAGAAACAAAGGCCAAATGAAAAAATAAATAATATTGATTCTCTCTTTCTAAGAAAAAAAAAATCATAATAGACTGAAATGTAAGGCTACTTAGGGCTTCCCCAAGCTGTTATCTGTACATCATTTGTTATTTTGCAGATTGATGACACTCAAATAGGAAAAGAAAACCTACTTCCCCCTCATATTTGGCACAGCATGTCCTTAGAATTTACTTCCTTATATACATTAACTTCATGTTCTTAATCTAGCTAGTTTTAATCAGTTTGCCAACTTAGTGCATCATTAGTATTTTCATAATAATAACAAAATAATAATTCATAATTTTTTTCAGAATGTTAGACTATCTGTCTGCATAGCCTTTCCATCTTTCCCAGGGTCCATATGTATATGGGAATAATGGGTAGAAGGCATCATGGATAGAATCGGAGTAATTTCCTGAAAAATGTTGCTAATACCACTGGTTAAATACTAGGATCTAGATAATAAATTGTGTAAATATTTACACTTTATCTGATGCACACAAATAAGTGGTATAGTGGTGGTTCCTTAGCCAATGATCTAATGTACTTACACGAATCTTTTTTTTTTTCTCAATTTATTTTTCTTATTAATTCATAATAGTTTTACATGATAGGATTAGTTGTCACATATTCCTAGATGCACACAAATCAGCAATATAATTTGTTCAGTAACCCCCCTACAGCCCTCTACCTCCCTTCTCCCATCCCCTGATCCCTTGCCTTTCTTCTGGATCCTATATTGTTCCTTGAAAAACCCAAATACAGTGACATAATTCTTATACCTATGAAGAACATTTACACATACACACACACACACACACACACACACACACACACACAGAGTGACATTTATAATTGCTTGAAATGTACCTTGCTTTATCTCAGTTCCAACATTTCCCCTTCTCCTCCCTTCCTGTCATCCCTTGTTATTCTTCAAAATATTTCACAATAGGATTAAACATTCACATTTTTGTACAGGTATGCAGCATAGCTTGTTCAAATATCTTATGAAGTATCTTGCAACTGTGTCTCGTAAATATTAACATTTTGCATGTTTGTTCTGTGGATCTAAGGCATGAATTTTTCTACCTTACCCCCAAGCCTGGGTTTAGGTCCAGCCTCCACAAATGAGGTATACCATTGGGCCCTTGACTCTGGGTTTGGCTAACTTCACTCAGCATAATTTCTTCCAGTGCCATCCATTTACCTTCAATAGATGCAATATCATTGTTTCTAATAGCTGAGTAGAACTCCATTATATATATGTACCAGAGTTTTTGGATCTATTCATCCAGTGAGGGGCATCTGGATTGGTTCCGTAATTTAAATGTTGTAAGTTGAGCTGCTATGAACATGGATTTTGCTGTGTTACTATAATGTGCTGCTTCTAACTCCTTTGGGGAAAATACCCAGAAGGAGGATAGCTGGGTCATGTGGTGGATCCAACCCTAATTTTTTGAAGAGTCTCCACACTGCTTTCTAGAGCAGCTGGACCAGTCCGCAATTCCACCAACAGTGTGCTAGTTATACAAATCTTTTTTTTTTTTTTACTTTCTGAAATTGGTTTATTTTGTTAAACATAATGTGTTCAAGTTCCATCCATTTTCCTGCAAATGACATAATTTCATTTTTCTTTACAGCTGAATAAAATTACATTATGTACATTTTTAAAATCCACTCATCCTTTAATAGATACTTAGGGTGGTTCCATGGTTTGGCTATTATGAATTGTGCTGTTATGAATATGGCTATGCATGTATTGGTATAGTATACTGACTTTAATTCTTTAGGATAAATATCAAGGAACGGTTTATCTGGGATCATATTCTGGCTCCATGCCTAGTCTTTTGAGGAACCTCCACACTGATTTCCATAGTGGTTGTACTAATTTATAATGCCACCAACAGTGTAAACAAGTTCTTTTTTTCCATGTCCCCTCCAGCATATATTGTTTATATTCTTGGTGGCTGCCATTCTAACAGGAATGAGACAACATACAGTCTTCTTCAACCACCACTGGACAAGCAATCAGGGAGCTATGCATGCCCACACTCACAACACCCTCTATTTTGCCAACATGGGCATAACAACTGCAAGGGAAAATGTGTTCCACCCTTCCCTTATTCCCTTCTGGCTTTCATTCTGTTTCCTGGCAACAGTTCTATCCAGAAGCCCATGTGTCATCCTAGACAACTCTCTCAAGCTTATCCTTCTGGGAAAACCCATCACTCAATCATGTCCACTTTATCTCCTAAATGGCTCTTGAATCCATCCATTCCTCCCCTCTCCATACCAATCTCCTAGTTCAAGGTTTCATCATTAATTTCCTGGACAACTATCTTGGCTTTCCATAGGTTTTTGGCTTTCATACTTGCCCATTTCATCTGCTATTTCCATCTTCCATAATAACAGCTAGAACAATCTTTAAAAAATACAAACGTCGTCATATTACTTGTTATTTCCTTAATGCTTTTTGGGGGGCCAGTCCTGGGGATCAAACCACGGGGTGCTCTACCACTAAGCTTTATCCCCATCCATTTTTGCTTTTTATTTCCAAACAGTGTCTCACTAAGTTGTACAGGTTGTCCTGGAATTTGTGATCCTTCTGTCTCAGTCTCCTGAATTGCTAGGATTACAGGTGTGTGCCAGTGTGACCAGCTGTTTGCTTAGACCTTCTTAGGATAAAAATTAAAATCTTTAGCATGACCAAGAAGCACTTCATCAGCAAGCTTGCCTTCTGCCCCCAACTTCATCTTGTCCTTGAGCATGTTATTCTGTCCCTGCCAGAAACATGTTATTCTAATTAGTCCTTCTCACCCTTCAGCTATCAGGTCAATGGTCGCTTCTTTGGAAAGCCTTTCCTGATCTCCACAACCATGACAAATTGCTCTCTGACAGGCCCTCCTGGCACATCTTTCACTGTAGCATTTATCAGAGCCACAATTTTATATTTAATTGTGTAATTTTTTATTTTTATTCAATAAACATGATCTTACAACAGGAGGAGTTCATGGTCAAACAATTGAGAACAAAGGTGTAATGACAGAACAAGCCAATATTGGTGCCAGATGATGGTTTCCCTCTTTGGGTTCCCCATGGTTCCATGTTTCACTTTATTTAAGACCTAAGTTAATTGGACTTCTTGTGGAAGTCAGAGGTTCTCCTCAGTTAGATTCCCCCATACTACCTCCCTCTGGTCACCTTGATGTCCTTCCTATTCCCTTACCCCCTTCCTGATCCCTCCCTACATCCCCCAGGAACCTAAGCACAGTTCCCCATGTACATGTAGGAATTCATACATGCTGAGGTAATTGTTAGGTTAGCCATCTAGTGTACTGATTCTGCTTATATTCTAGCATCCACAAATGAGAGAAAACATTCGGCCCTTGAGTCTCTGAGTTTGGGATACTTCACTTAGAAAAATTTTTTCCATCTCCATCCATTTGGCTGCAAATGCCATAATATTGTTTTCTCTAATAGCCGAGTAGTGTACTCCATTTTATATATGTACCACAGCTTTTGGATCCATTCATCAAGTGAGGGGCATCTGGGTTGGTTCCATAATTTAGCTATAGTAAATTGAGCTGCTGTAAACATTGATGAAGCTGTATCTCTATGGTAAGCCGATTCTACTTTTTTGGGAAGATACCCAGGAGTGGGATAGCAGGGTCATAAGGCGGTTCCAGCCCTAATTTTTTGAGGAGTCTCCACACTGCTTTCCAGAGTGGCTGTACCAGTTTGTAGTCCCACCAGCAATGTAACAGTATTCGTCCTTTCCCACAGCCCCTCCAGCACCTGTCATTGTTTGTATTCTTCATTTTTGCCACTCTGACCAGAGTGAAGTGAAATCTCAGCGAAGTTTTGATTTGCATTTCTCTTATTGCTAGTGATATAGACCATTTTCTCATATGTTTATGGATTTTTTGGGCTTCCTCCGTTGAGAAGCTTCTTTTTAGTTCCATAGCCCATTTATTAATTGGGTTATTTGTGGTTTGGGTATTTATTTTTTTGAGTTCTTTGTATATTTTGGATATTAGCCCTCTGTCCGAGGTGTAGCAGGCAAAAATTTTCTCCCATTCTGTAGGTTCTCTCTTGAGACTCTTGACTAAATCCTTAGCTGTGCAAAAGGTTTTTAGTTTAATTGCATCCCATGCATTTATTCTTGATTTTACTGCTTGTGCCATGGGAGTCCTGTTGACGAGGGCTGTGCTGACCCCTATGTCGATCCTACTTCTTTTTCAAGCAATTTTAGAGTTGCTGGTTTAGTATCCAGATCCTTGAACCATTTTGGTTTAATTTTTGTGCAGGGTGAAAGGTAAGGATCCAATTTCAGTTGTCTACATATGGTTGTCCAATTTGTCCAACATCATTTGTTGAACAGGCTATCATTCTTCCACACTATGTTTTGCCTCCTTTATCAAATATCAGATAGTTAAAGGTATGAGGATTCGTCTCAGAGTCCTCTATTCTATTCCATTGGTCTTCCATTGTTTTGGTACCAATACCACGCTGTTTTTGTTACTGTAGCCCTATAGTATAATTTCAGGTCAGGAATTGAGATGCCTCCTGCCTCCTCCTTCTTGCTGAGTAATGTTTTGGATATTCTGGGTCTTCTGTTATTCCATACAAATTTGAGTATTGCTTTTTCTATATCAGTAAAGAATGGCATTAGTATCTTGATAGGGATTGCATTAAATCTGTATAGGACTTTGGGCAAAATGGCCATTTTTATGATATTGACTCTACCTAACCATGAACATGGAATGTTTTTCCATCTACTCAGATCTTCTATAATTTCTTTTTTTAAAGTTTGATAATTTTCATTGTATAGGTCCTTGACATCCCTTGTGAGATTTATGCCCCAGTATTTTATTTTTTTGGAGGGGATGGTGAAAGGGACAGATTTCCTAATTTCTTCTTCAGTGTCCTTGCTCCTGGAGTCTAGGAAAGCTAATGGTTTATTGGTGTTAATCTTATAGTCAGCCACTTTGCTGAAGTCATTTATAAGTTCCAGAAGTCTTCTGGTTGAGCTTATAGGGTCTTCTAGGTAGAGGATCATGTCATCCGCAAATAGAGAAAATTTGACTTCTTTTCCTATTCTAGTTCCTTCTATTTTCTTCTCTTATCTGATAGCTCTGGCAAGAGTTTCAAGGACTATATTGAATAAGAATGGTAAAAGTGGACAGCCTTGTCTTGTTCCTGAATTAAGTGGAAATGCTTTCAGTCTTTCACCATTGAGCATAATGTTTGCTATGGTCTGTCATAAATGGACCTTACATAGTTAAAATATCTTCCCTTGATCCCTATCCTCTACAGGGTTTTGAGCATAAAAGGATGTTGAATTTTATCAAAGGTTGAGATGATTATATGATTTTTATTTTTAATTCTAATTAAGTGGTGAATTACATTTATTGATTTGCGAATGTTGAACCAGCCCTATTTTCCTGGAATGAAGCCCACTTGGTCATGATGTATTATCTTTTTAATGCACTTTTTGATCCGATTAGCTAGAATTTTATTAAGGATTTTTGCATCTATGTTCATCAGAGAAATTGGTATATAGTTTTCTTTTCTTGATGAGTCTTAGATTTTGGTATGAGAGTTATATTTGTTTCAGAAAAAGTGTTTAGTAGTGCTCCAACCCTTTCAATTTCATTGAAAAGCTTTTAGAGGATTGGTGTTAATTCTTCTATGAATGTTTAGTAGAATTCTGCCGTAAATCCATCAAGACCAGGACTTTTCTTTTATGGAAGGCCTTTGATTGTTGCTTTGATTTTGGAAACTGAGATAGTTTGGTTTAGATTTTCAATGTCTTCTGTTGTTAATCTGGGGGTGTCGTATGTGGCTAAGTATCTGTTTATGTCTTCCAATTTATCAGACTTGGCAGAGTATAAATTTTCAAAATAAGATCTGATAATCTCCTGGATTTTGGTTGAGTCTGTGGTAACATCTCCATTTTCATCTTTGATTTTATTGATTTGCTTCATTTCAGTCTTCTTTTTGGTGAGGTTGGCAAAGGGTCTGTTGATCTTATTTATTTTTTCAAAGAACCAACTCTTTGTTTTATTGATACTTTGTATGGTTCTTTTGTTCTCAATTTCATTGATTTCAGCTCTGATTTTAGATATTTCCTGTCTTCTGTTAGCTTCTGGATTGGATTGTTCCTCTTTTTGCAGGAGTTTGAGTTGGTGCATAAGACTATTTATTTGGGCTCTTTCCAGATTTTTGATGTATGCACTCAGTGCTATAAATTTACCTCTTAAGTATCCTTTCATACTATCCCAGAGGTTACAATATGTCATTTCATCATTATCATTCATTTCCAAGAATTTCTTGATTTCTGATCTCATTTGGTCTTTTATCCATTCTTCGTTTAAAAGGGTATTATTCAATTTCCACTTATTAGAGTAGCTTCTATTGTTTTTTGTTGTTGTTGTTGTTGTTGTTGATTGCTAAGACCATGGCATTGTGATCTGACAGGACACATGGGACTATATCCACTTTCTTGAAATTGTTAAGGTTAGCTCTGTGGACTAGGATGTGGTCTGTTTTTGAGAAGGATCTGTGAGCTGCTGAGAAGAAGGTAAATTTAGCCAATTTAGGAAGGAATAGTCTGTAGATGTCTGTTAAGCCCAATTGATTAATAGAGATGTTCAGATTGGAGATATCTTTGTTGATTTTTTGTTTCGATGATGTGTCCAATGTTGATAATGGTGTATTGAAGTCCCCCAAAATTATTGTGTTGAGATCAATGAGGGGTTTAATGTCCTTGAGTGTTTTTTGCATGTATTCGGGGGAATTGCGATTGGGGGCGTAAATGTTAAATATCGTTAAGTCATCTTGGTGAATTGTCCCTTTTAGTATGATGTAGTGTCCATCTTTGTCCTTTCTAAGTAGTTTTGGATCAAAGTTAACTTTATCAGATATTAGGATCGCCACGCCAGCTTGCTTGTTTGGGCCACAGGCCTGGTAGACATTTTGCCAACCTTTCACCTTCAGTCTGTGTCTATTTTTGAGTTTGAGATATGTTTCTTGTAGACAATATATTGTTGGATTTTTGTTTTTTGATCCAGTAAGCCAATCTGTGTCTTTTAATTGGGGCATTGAGACCATTCACATTCAGAGTTAGAATAGATATGGGAATCTGAGTCCCAGACTTTGTGATCGTTGCTGTGTTTTGCACTATCTTGGGTTTCTATTGGCGTGTATTGTGATTGTAGACACTCTCTTGTTTAGGGGTTAAGAGAATTATTAGTGTGTTCTTCTGAATGAAGAATGTCCTTGAGGATATTCTATAATGTAGAGTTTGTGTTCATATGTTTTGCTAGCTTGAATTTATCATTGCAGTATTTAAAGTTGAGTTTTGCAGGGTATATTATTTTTGGCTCCAATTTGTTCTCTTTCAAGACTTGAAAAATATTGTTCCAAGCTCTTCTGGCCTTCATTGTCTGGTCTGAAAAATCCATAGTGATTCTGATTTGTCTGCTTCTGAACGTGACTTGGGGTTTCTCCCTAGCTGCTTTTAGAATTCTTTCTATAGTTTCCTCTGTTAATCATTTTATATATGATATGTCTTGGTGAATTTCTCATTTGGTTAGGTCTGTTTGGTGTTCGGTATACACAAATCTTTTTAAAAGTAGTTTTCTTCCTAGCCAACAACATTAGTGTGATTGGGAAATTGGAAGTTTCCTTGCCACTTGACTGCTTGTTTTGATAACCTCATTCCAGATTTATTTGGAATGAGAACAGTTAATTTCCGTTTTAGACAGTAACTGCCCATCCTGTTCTAGTCTGAAACTCACAAGTTCTTGTCCCAATATGGAGCAGAGGTGGCATCTTGAATAGTGAACATTATTTCCCATGAGATTTAGAGAAACAGTAGGCTTGAAGGTGTCAGCTGTTTAAAAAGTATCACTTATTTCTTAGCATTTTTGTCAGGTCCATATACGTTGAGATTAGTCTGAAGCCTACAATTTGTGGTCAGTAGTTCTTTGGAAATATTTTGACAAAATATTTCCAGGTTAAGATTTTTCTATAAAAGTAGTCTATGAACATATCATGGTGTTTCATTTATACAACTGAAGTATTTACACATTAGCTATTTTGCAGTAGGAGGAGAGGGAGTAAGGACTATGGCAAATGGATGGAACTCTGAAGCATTGCCACATAAGACTGGATATTGAACCCCGGGATGCTTTACCACTGAGCTGCATCCCCACTCCTTTTTATTTTTTATTTTGGCAAAGGGTCTCACTAAGTTATAAACTTGCGATCTTCCTTCCTTAGCCTCCCAAATTGCTGGGATTATAGGCATGTTCCACTGCACCAAGTCAACATGTAAGACTTTATGTACCAAAAAATGAGTAGAAGAAACAAGGTTAAGAAAGTGATTATTAAGTCAGTTTATTCTTCTTTTCAGAAATCCCAAGAGTTCCCTCTGAAGGGATGTCATAAAAGATTTTCCTTTTAATTAGCAATTTCAGTTTGCTTTTCTAATTGCTTGGAGATAGGTAAAAATTAGTTTTTGGGTTCTGGACAACTAAAACACAGAATAAACATACAAACACAAAACAATACGCAAGTACATGCTTTTATTTGTGTAAGCATTAGTATGTAGAAACTTCCTGGATCCATATGGTAGCTGAAGATTTATTTGTAGAAAAGATGTGGAGGGGAAGAACTTGTTTCTAAGCATACACTCGGGTTATAAAGTATCTGAGAATACAATGGTCTTGATTGGCC
>PVKS010020187.1:0-37211 GCA_004027875.1 Aplodontia rufa | reverse complement strand
ACTTCAACATTTGGGAGTAGGCAAAGACTTTCTCAACAGGTCTCCAAAAGTGAAGGAAGTAAAGTCAAAAATCAGTGAATGGGATGCCATAAAACTAAAAAGCTTTTGTACTGCCAAGAAAACAATCAAAAGAGTCAAGAGGTTTCCTACAGAAATGGAGAGAATCATGGACTATGATTCCTCAGACAAGGGTCTCATATACAGAATCTACAAAATTCTCAAAATTGTCAACTACAAAAACACTAACAGCCCAATTGATAAATGGACCAAAGAGCTAAATAGAAACTTCTCACCAGAGGACATTGATCAAGCCAATGAATACATGAGAAAGTGCTCTAAATCTCTAGTAATCAGAGAAATGCAAATGAAAACCACATTAAGATATCACCTTACGCCAGTCAGAATGGCAAAAATGAAGAAGATAAACAATAATAGATGTTGGAGGGGCTGTGGAGAGATAGGCACACTAACACACTGTTGGTGGAGCTGCAGACTGGTACAGCCCCTCTAGAAAGCAGTGTGGAGAATCCTCAAAAAACTAGGGATGAGTCCACCATAGAACCCTGCTATTCCACTCCTGGGTATCTTTCCAGGGGTCTTAGAATCAGCACATTATAGTGACACAGCAATATCTATGTTCATAGCAGCACAATTTACTATTGCTAGGCTATGGAAACAACCCAGATGTCCCTCACTGGAAGAATGGATCCAAAAACTGTGGTACATTTACACCATGGAATATTACACAGCAATTAGAAACAATGATTTTGCAGCCTTCGAAGGTAAATGGATGGTTATGGAAGAGATCATGCTGAGTAAAATCAGCTTAACCCAGAGAACTAAGGGTCTATTGTCTCCACTCATCTGTGGAGGTGGGGACTAGACCCTGGACAGTGAGAAAGTTAGTCTATTATCATGTGTTAAATCAAGATAAGATGCAATGCTATACAACATAATCCTTTTTTAGAAATATGGGGGGAAGTGGAAGGGCGGGATAAGGGAGGGTAATTGTGGGGGGACACTCCTGGGGTTATTGCAATATCCAGAATATATACACATTTTATATATTTTGTTAAAAACTCGTATGGTTGTTCAAAAATAAAAAAAAATTTTAAAAAATACTAAAAAATAAAAAAATAAAAAAAAAAAAGAATCACTTTTAATATATTCACCTTTAAGTAAGTGTTTCTATTCAACATTGGTTGTCAATTTGGGAAGTACAAATGAAATTCCAGCACTTTTAGAAAGTTAAAATTCTACATTCTATTTTTCTGAGTGATCTGCTGAAGGTCACAAGGCTAATCTGTCTGAAAGTGACAGAGTCCCAAGCTGGCCTAAAGTCTTGTTATTCTGTTCCAGTGTGATGAGCCCTCACTGTCATAACAGGGAAATAATGACACTAGAGAGTTGTTAATTTATTTATTAAACCAATATTTGATAAGCACCTAATTTGTGCCTGTTCCTAGGAGAAGTGGTATAAACACAAAACTTCTGGTCTTATGGAGCACAATTTGTAAGAGACTAAATAAATTTTAGAAATAAGCAAATGGCATCAGCTACACAGATATTTTGACTTTTATATTATATAAAAATGCCATGCGTTTGCTATTGTAAAGACAAAGTGAGTTAAATGCATAACAAATGATGGAAATGTAGTGCTAGGGATAATATAACTCCTTTGGACCAAGCAATTTTCATAAAATATCATAAAATAATGTCTAAGTAGAGAATATAAATAAATAAGGAGTATAAAATTGGAGTAAAAGTATTCAAAGCAGATGTAACATTAGAAACAAAAGTGCTGAGAAAGTTTCTTAGAAAATTCAAGGAACAGAAAGGAGGTCAGTGTGATGTGAGAGGAATGAGCCAAGAAATAGATGGAATGAGGACAAAAAAGGTAGGTCAGTCCTTAACAGGATAAAGAAAAGGCAAAAATACTTCATGTTAAAACAGGTTTATGCTCAAGTTTTCATTGAGGTGAGGAGTCTTTGGAAGGTATTAGCAAAACTGTGTTAGATTTGAATTGGGTTTTAAAGAAATCTTTGTTGGAACTGTGCAAAAAGTAGCTTGAAGGGAAGGTGTGTAATCTAATGTATGTGATAGGATTTATATTAACGCAGTTCATGGTTCAAAGCCTTTTATATTAATATTTTGGTGGGATTTCAGTAAAATTGCAATTAAGTTGAGGAGAAGTATACTTACACGCATTCTTTAAAAAGGGAGCAAGTGGGACAGCGTAAAGTAAGATAAAGAGCTTAGGAGGCCTTACATCCCAAAAGCAGTGACCAAAGATTGAAAAGTTAATGCTTCAGTTTCTCAAATGAGAAAATAACATTGGAGCTCACAATGTGTGAATATGAGTTGAATCTTTTCTGACATGAAATATGAATGGTAGCTATTTTGATTTGCTTCATTAGTATTTTAAATAACAGGTATTCTCTGATATCTTTATAAGATTTTGAAAACTGAAAAGTATAGAGAAAATCTGAAATGTGTATATAACTTATATAAATTTTCCATGAAAATATCAAAAATGAACTTGACAGTTGAAAACACTAATAAAAAAATCTCACAGATGATTGCTTATTTAAGGAAATCTTAATTCTCTTTAATATGAATTAAGAAATTATCTTGAATATGAATTAAGAAATTCAGTTATTGTACAATCAAAAATGCATCCAAAGAAACAATATGATATGTATATGTTCTTAAAATTAGATCTACCCCCCTAGAGCCCACTCTATTCTCCCACCTTTACCCCTACCCCTACCCCCTCCCCCTCATTCCTGATACATCTCTATGAATGCCCCATATCCTTGCTGGGTCTAATAAATGAGAGACAGAGAAAGAGAGGGAGAGAGAGAGAGAGAATCAATTTTTATTTAGTTTTCACATGGTTTTCATTGCTCTAACATAGTCGTGTACCTGGTGTTGGGGTTTGAACCCATGTATTTGTGCTTGCCAGAAAAGGGCTGTAACCACCGAGTCACTGATCTAGCCCCTTAATTCACATTTTAACTATAGTCTAAAATGTCTTATTATTATATATTTGCTCAAAAAAATAAATATACGAATTTTGTTTTTCCATCCTGTATTACTTATTAACATAAATAAATAACATTCCTACAAAACAATTACTACAGAATGGAACAAATGGTAGTCTTTCATAATTCTTGGAATACAAGTAAATAAAATCTTTGTTAAACCTTATTGGGATTCACAAAATACCATATAGAATTAAAATAGATAATTGTAAATAAATATTATGTGAACAAGCAAACAAATAAATAGAGACTCACTCACTTGATGTCACAGGTCTAGGGCTTTTACAAGAATGGTTGGGATAGCATTGTTTTTTTTTCAAGTTACAGAATATATCTTACAATCTATCTATCTATCTATCTATCTATCTCTATCTGTCTATCTATATATATATATATATGTAAAAACAAAATAATTCTTTTTTTTAAGAATGATGGACAGCTGGCTGGGGCCTGTATGAGTCTCACTCGACAGCTCTCAGGACACCCTCCATAGGTAGGAACCCCATCTGGAGCAGCACTGCTCAGAACCAACCAGTGGAGATTCCCTGCCTGCAGCAGCCCCACCTACCTATGTCCCGCTTTCCAGCTGGGGCCTGTTTGAGTTCTGATGGAAGGTATGTATACATTTTGGTAAGTTAAGATTTGCAACCTTGAGCCTAGAACCAAAAAGTAGACCAACATCAGGACCCAGGCAGAAACAGCATCTGGAAGAAGGTGATTATCAAAGAGTTGGTAGCTTAGCTGACCCTTCAACTTGCAAGGAAAAACCACCTGGAGAACTTCCTGCTTTCCCCTCTGAAATCTCAATTCAGAGATCCACAGGAAGCTTTTCAAAATGAAGACTCAAACAAAGATAGGTTCACTTCAAATCCAAAACTCCCCCAAAAAAGAATGCAATGGATAGGGGTCAAGACTGAAGCCTTGAAAATATTATCAATGATCTCATTACTAAAAGGAACAATGAACTAAAAGAAGATATAATGAAGGGACTAAGTGAGAAGACTGAAAAGATTAAAAACTCTATTATGAAAGAAATAAACATAATAAAAAAGGAAGTAACAGAGCTAAAATCTGCAGTCAATGACATGAGAGGAACCATGGAAGAATTTAATAATAGACTAACTTCTATAGAAAACAGAACCTCTGCTCTTGAAGAAAGAACTTCTGACAACGAGGACAATCTGAGCAAGTTAGAGCTCATGGATTACAAAAAAGAAAAAAAACTCACAGAACATGAAAACAATTTTAAAAATGTCTGGAAAGAAATGAGAAGAAACAATTTAAGAGTACTTGGGATACAGGAAGAAATTGAAACGCAAAGAAATGGGATAAGGAATATTCTCAAGGAAAATGCTGAAGAAAATTTTGCCCTTATAAAAACAGAGTCAGATATGCTCATCCAGGAAGCTTATAGGACACCCAATAGGCCTTATCAAATGAGAAGCTCACCAAGACACATCATATTCAAAATGTACAACAGGGAAATCAAGGAGAGAATACTGACAGCAGCAATGGAGAAACCACAAATCACATTCAGAGGCAAACCAATCCGAATCACATCTGACTTGTCAGTTCAGACTCTGAAAGCAGGAAGATCTTGAAAGATCGTTCAATGACTGAATGAACACAACATGCAGCCAAGAATATTATAACCAGCAACACTCAGCTTCAAATTTGAGGGGTAAATAAGAACTTCTCAGGATAAGAACAAACTTGCTACATTCATGAACAGAAAGCCAACATTACAAAGAATTCTCAAAGATAAACTCCAGATACAAGTACAAGATAATATTCCTCAAAACCTGCAATCAGAGGAAATTCAATAAAAGTACAGCCTATCAACAGACAACTAAGACAGCACAGAACTTACTAATAAAACACAATGAATATGAACAAAAACCACCTAACAATTCTAGCACTAAATGTGAATGGTCTCAATGCAACAAACAAAAGACACAGATTAGCAGATTGGATTTAAAAACAAAATCCAACAATATGATTCTTACAGGAAACTCACCTTTCAGCCAGTGACACCCACAAATTAAAGGTGAGAGGATGGAAAAAATCTACCAGGCACATGGCCCAAGAAAGCAAGCTGGAATTGCAATTCTTATTTCTGAAAAGTGGATTTCAAACATAAATTAATTAAAAGAGATAAAGAAGGCCACATATCCCAGTAAAGGGAACAATAAAACAGGAGGAAATAACCATAGTAAATATATACTCTCCAAACACCAATGCTCCCAACTATATGTAAAAATTACTCCAAGATATAAAATCACTTTTGGACCTCAACACAGTAGTACTGGGAGACTTTAACACTCCTTTATCACCAATAGATCATCAAAGCAAAGAAAAAACAAAGAGATCTAAATAACACCATAAATCAAAGAGATTTAAAAGACATGTACAGAATATTCCACCCCAAATTGGCAGAGTATACCTTCTTCTCAGCAGCACATGGATCCTTCTCCAAAATAGATAATATACTAGTTCACAAAGGAAATCTCAACAAATATAAAAAAGTAGATATTATTCCAGGTATCCTATCAGACCATAATGCCATGACTCTAATAATTAATAGCAAAAACCATGGCACAACACACACACATATATATGTGTTCAACATCCTATTGGATGAAGAATGGATCCAAGAAGACATGAGAACAGTAATTAAGGAATTCTTAGAAAAGAATGAGAATGTGGACACAACATATCAAAAATTCTGGGACACCATGAAAGCATTCTTTTTTTTTTTTTTTTTTTAAAGAAAGAGGGAATGGTGAGAGAGACACACAGAGAGAAGAAATTTTTATTTAGTTTTTCACATGGCTTTCATTGCTCCGAGACTTCGTTGTGTACGTGGTACTGGGGTTTGAACTCACATACTAGTGCATGCGAGGCAAGCACCCTAACTGCTGAGCCACCACTCCAGCCCATGAAAGCATTCTTAAGGGGAAAATTTATTGAATTGAGTGTCCACATTAAAAATCAGGGGAGAGTCATAACAAATAAGCTTATGCTACAACTCAAATCTCTCCAAAGGAAGAACATTCTAATCCCAAAACCAGCAGAAGACAGGAAATAATTAAGATCAAAGCTAAAATCAATGAAATTGAGGACAAAAAAAATTAATGAAACAAAGAGCTGGTTTGTTGGGGTCTGACCTTTACTCCATTTCATCAGATGTCCTAGAGTGATCTTGTTACTATTTGCATAAGTTCCCTCAGGTAGGACTGCTAGGTGATGCTTTGTTAAGCTTGCTAATTGTTATGCAAAAAAAGATTAGGGTGGATTGGAATGTGCTAACCACAGTCTATTCCCTAGTTGTTTGTACTCAAAATCTGCATAACTCCTGGCAACTCCCTTAGAAGGATTACTATTGATTCCTTGGCTGTCTCCCCTCCCTATAAAAACTTGTGTGCCTTGGTAATAAAGGGATTCTGAGCTGCCATCCGATGCGTGTGGTTGACTTGTTTCCCCGGGCCTGGAGGGAAGGGACCCCCAGCGAGGGGGGAGTCCAGGATTTCGGCCTCCCGCACTCACCCTCCTGATTTGGCTCCCCGGGAGGCAATCCAGCTGGTTGGGATCGCACCTCGGGGAGGGACGCCTGAGGTAGCGACACTGGTTCTTTGAAAAGAAATAAAATTGACAGACCCCTAGCTAATCTAACTAAAAGAAGGAGATAATCAAAGTAAATCAACAAAAGGACCAATGAAAAGGGGGTGATTACCACTGACTCCCTTGAAATCAAACAGATTATCAGAACATATTTTGAAAAACTATACTCCTCTAAATCAGATAATCTGGA
The DNA here is from genome assembly GCA_004027875.1 of Aplodontia rufa. Taxonomy (NCBI): domain Eukaryota; kingdom Metazoa; phylum Chordata; class Mammalia; order Rodentia; family Aplodontiidae; genus Aplodontia; species Aplodontia rufa. The sequence continues at coordinate 30,356 of PVKS010020187.1, read as the reverse complement.
TGAAATGGAAAATTTCTATACACATACAATATCCCTAAATTGATACAGGATGAAATTGAAATCCTAAACAGTGCAATAACAGGCATCAAAATCCATACAGCATTTAAAAATCTTCCAAAGAAGACAAGCCAAAGACCTGATAGATTCTCTGCAGAGTTTTACCACACCTTTGAAGAAGAGTTAACACCTCTCCTTGTGAAGCTATTCCAAGAAACTGAAAAGGAGGGAACTCTCCCAAACACTTTTTAGGAATCAACCATAACTCTGATACCAAAACCCAACAAAGACACATCAAAAAAAGAAAACTACATACCAATATCCCTCATGAATATTGATGCAAAAATCCTTCATAAGATTCTTGCAAACTGTGCTCAAAAACACATCAAGAAAATAATTCATCATGATCAAGTGGGCTTCATTCCTTGTATGCAAGGCTGGTTCAACATATGCAAATCAATACATATAATTCATCACTTAAACAGAATTAAGGACAAAAACTATACGATCATCTCAATAGATGCAGAAAAGGCCTTCAATAAAATCCAGCATCCATTTATGCTCAAAACTTTAAAGAAAATAGGGATCAAAGGAACTTATCTTAATGGTGTAATGGCCATATAAGCTAAACCCTCAGCTAGTATAATACTAAATGGAGAAAGGTTGAAAGCATTTCTGCTGAACTCAGGAACAAGACAAGGCTGCCTGCTTTCACCACTTTTATTCAATATCGTCCTAGAGAACTTGGCTGGAGCAATCAGACAGGAGGAAGAAATCAAAGGAATAAGAATAGGAAGAGAGGAAGTCAAATTATCCCTTTTTGCTGATTACACGATCCTATATCTGGAAGATCCAAAAACTCCACCAGAAAACTGATAGAACTTATAAACAAATTGGCAAAGTAGCAGGCTACAAGATCAACACCCATAAATCAATAGCTTTCCTATATGCCAACAATAATAGGAAAGAAGAAGAAATTAGGAAATTGGTCCCATTCACAATATCCTCTAAAAGAATAAAATACTTGGGAATTAATCTAACAAGAGAAGTAAAAGACCTCTACAATGAAAATTATAGAACACTGAAAACAGAAATGGCAGATGACTTTAGAAGTTGGAAAGATGTTCCATGCTCTTGGTTAGACAGAATTAATATAATTAAAATGGCTATTCTGCCAAAAGCCCTGTACAGATTCAATGCAATCCCCATCAAGATTCCAATGTCAATCATTGTAGATATAGAAGAAGCAATTCTCAAATTCATTTGGAACAACAAGAAAACCCAAAATAGCCAAAACATTACTAAGCAAGAAAGATAAAACAGGTGGTTTTGCAATACTAGATCTAAAACTATACTATCCGGCTGTACTAATAAATATAACATGGTATTGGTATCAAAATAGGAATGAAGACCAATGGAATAGAATAGAAGACTCTGAGACAAAGCCCCAAGTCTTTAAACATCTGATTTTTGACAAAGGGTGTCAAAATATAACATGGAGGAGAGACAGTCTATTCAATAAATGGTGCTAGACAAACTGGACAGCTACTTGCAGAAAATTGAAAGTAGATGCTTATCTCTCACCATGCGCAAAAATCAAATCTAAATGGATCAAGGAATTAGGAATTAAGCCAGCTACCATACATCTGCTAGAAGAAAAATTAGGACCAACACTCCAGCATATGGCAGCTGGTAATGACTTCCTAAGTAAAGATCCTAAAGTGAAAGAAATACAGTCTAAAATCAATGAGTGGGATATCATTAAACTAAAAAGTTTCTGTATAGCCTTGGTATAGCCAAGGAAATACTCAAATCAGTCAAGAGACAACCTAAAGAATGGAAGAGAATTATGGCCTGTGATCCTTCTGACAGGGGACTAATATCCAAAATTTATATAGAGCTCAAAAAACTCAATAACAAAAACAGACAATTCAATCCATAAATGAGCCAGAGAGCTAAAAAGAAACTTCTCAATGGAGGACATTGAGCAAGCCAATAAATACATGAGAAAGTGTTCTAAATCACTAGCAATCAGACAAATGCAACTCTAAACTACATTAGGATTTCACCTCTCTCCAGTCAGATTGGCAAAGATGAAGAGGACGGATAATAATAAAGGCAGGAGGGGTTGTGGAGAGATAGGAACACTAACACTCTGTTGGTAGAAATGCAGACTGGTCCAGCCGCTCTGGAAAGCATTGTGGAGACTCCTCAGAAAGTTAGGTTTGGATCCACCATATGATCCCGATATCCCTCTTCTGGATATTTTCCCAGAGGAATTAGAATCAGCACATTCCAGTGACACAGCAATATCCATGTTCATAGCAGCTCAATTTACAATAGCTAAATTATGGAACCTGCCCAGATGCCCCTCACTGGATGAATGGATCCAAAAGCTCTGGTATATATATACATTGGAGTTCTACTCAGTTATTAGAAACAATGATATTGCATCTATTGAAGGAAAACGAATGGCATTGAAAGAAATCATGCTGAGCAAAGTTAGTCAAACAGAGAGTCAAGGGCCATTGGTGGAGGCTGAACCTAAACTCAGGCTCTGGAGTAAAGTAGACAAACTAATGTTTTAGATTCATAGAATAAAAATGCAAAATGGTAATATTTATGTGATACAGTTGCAATGTACTTCATAAGATATTTGAACAAGCTATGCTGCATACCTGTATAAAAATGTAAATGTTTAATCCCATTGTCGAATATTTTGAAGAATAACAAGGGATGATAGGAAGGGAGGAGAAGGAGAAATATTGGAACTAAGTTAAAGCAAGGTATATTTCACACATACTATAGCCATATATATATAAAATGTTCTTCATAGGTATAAGAATTATGTCACTGTGTTTTCGTTTTTTAGGAACAATATAGGACCCAGAAGAAAGGCAAGGGTTCAGGGGAAGGGAGGAGGGAAGTAGAGGGATGTGAGGGGAGGTTATTGAACAAATTGTATGGCTGAATTGTGTGTACCTAGGAATATGTGACAACAAATCCCAACACTATGTAAAGCTATAATGCACTAATAAAAATAAATTAAAAAAAAAAGAATGAGAGACAGTGAGACAGAGAGAAATAATCAATTTTATTTAGTTTTTCGTGTGACTTTCATTGCTCCAACATTTCATTGTGTCCATGGTTTTGGGGTTCAAGCTTGCATCCTTGTGCCCACTAGGCAAGCACTAACTTCTGAGCCACTGGTTCAGTCCTCCTAGAATAATTCTTTGTTCAGGTAATTGAAAGTAGGAATACTTTTTAGATGTGAGAAAATTATGTGACTGCCTTTGTCATACATACTGATATTTATTGAATGTGGTTACTGCAGGAAAATCTGTGTATATATATTTCATAGATATCTTTTACTACATATGCAGATATGATCATCTTGCATTTAAGGACACATGAAAATATTTACATTTATTTAATACAGAGAATTGTAGTCATAGGAGGATTACATTATATTTTCTACTTAAATAAAATTTCTCAAGATGTAATCATATGTCTATACCTATGAACATTTGTGATATTATATTCACACATGTGCTAAGTGATAATTATTTTTATTATTGTAAACTGTCTGGTTTATAAGAAATTTAGTTCTGTACTAGCATTTTCTGGCACATTTATATTTTTTCTGATACCTTTGTCATCACATATGCTTGTCAAATAAATACAAGGAGTGTTAATTTTTGGCTAGAATATGATGAACTGAAATATTTTTCTCCTCTAATGCTAATGGAAAATAAATTGAAAAAGGTATTTTGAATAAAGATAAATTAAAATTATAAATAAAAGAATATTTATAGCAGTGTTATCTTTTAAGTAATGAAATTTCTAGGTAAAACCTAAACTGCTTATAATTTCAGAAAACTTCCAAAAACATATGGTGAAATAATTCACAATTCAGAACATTTATGGTATTGGAAATCAACTGTTGAAATACAAAGGAATAAGGCACAAATCTTTATACGGGGCCGAAAAGGATGGGAAGGAATTGAAACTGAAAGTTCTCTGATTATTGAACATATAATTTCCACATTTTGAAAATCATCTTGTAGATATTTATCACTTCATCACTCATCATACCTGACAATGATCTATTCTAAATGAATGCATGTTGAATTGCCCCTATAAGATAGAGAATGAAGGGACTGGAGCTGTGGCTCAGTGCTTAAGGTGCATGCTTGCCTGGCATGCACAAGGATCCCAGTTTAAACCACAGCACCACATATACAACTAAATGTCAGAGAAACAAAGGCCAGATAAAAAAAAATAAATAAAATTGATTTTTCTCTCTCTTTCTTATCCTCTTTCCCTTTCTCTCCTTTAAAATAAAATAAATAAAAAGATGAAGAATGAATTGGGGAAAAGTGAGGGAGGGACAGAGGAAGTGAGAAGGACACTAGGAGACAGAAAGAAATGAATAAAACATGTTGTTCTGCATCTTTCTGTCTCACTGTGTCTCCTTCGAAAACTTCCTCTCTCCTTTCTCATATTTTATATTTTTCAGTTTAAGCTATTTTTATATTAATACATACTAGTCAATCTAAATATGTTTTCAAATAATATTTGATGGGGACAGGATTGTTCTATCATTTTGAAGACAAGCATTGGCATAAATAAAACATAGCATCTGTGTAGACATGTCCCATAGATTATTCATACATATAATATCTACACCTGTATGGTTCTTAAAACACAGATCTACATTTTGCATCACTTTTAACTGAAATTATATTTAATGAAAAAATGAAAATTTCATATATCCTAATTCTCCTTTTCCACACATTATATCTCTAAATTTGGAAATACAGGATATAGATGAATTTACATATCTTGAATGACTGATTTTATGAACTAACAACTTTCTAAATTAAAGGAATCAAAACCAAAAATTATTAGCATGAAAATTAAACAAAAATGTACAGTGAAAAGTAAGCTACCAGTCTTATAAACATTTTTATCATCCTGAATAGCTACAAATTCCACCTAATTAGAAAAAGCACCTCCTTTGGAATACCCAAACAAAATATGCAGTTTGATCAGGAAATCATGGACAAATTCAGTTGCATCAGTGTGCAGCTCAACCATCTAATTATACAGAAAACTTAGGGAAGAGCACAGCTGGGTTTGTAAATTATGAAATGGGATGAACCATAAATGCATCTTTATTAAAAAGATTATGTATCCTCTCTCTTACATGCAAATCTCCACCAATACAACCAGAAGAATCAATTAATTTGTATTTTTTCAGCAATCTGATATATGCAAAAATATGATAATCCAGCAACAAAAGAATGGACAATAACACTAAAAATATAACATAAGTAAATCCCCGTGATAATAGATGTTTCTGCCTGGAAAATAGCATATAATCTAAGATTGGAAGAATTGTTGTTTTGGTATGTATCAAATATTCTGCAGAACTCCATTGTAGAAGTAAGAAAACAGACTTTGTCTATGTTTGAGTCCCAACTCCACTTAGTAATAGCTGTGAAAGTTGTCAAAAGTTAATAGACAGAAGTTCCTAAAGTTTAGTGCTACACACATGCACACAAAAGGAAAATTTAGCACTTTAAAAAAAAATGAGATTGCCAACCTCAAAATTTGGCAATAAAACAAATGAGTCAAATGGGTCATGATGGAACCAATTTAAACAGCAATGTCCTGGTCCCTGCAGGACTCTGAAAAGAAGCAGCAATATCAGCGCAAAGGGTCGAGGTAAGGAACTGGACCCTGGCCATTCAGAAAGGTGGTCTATTATCATGTGTTAAATCCAGATAAGGTGTAATGTTATACAGTCTAATGCTTTTTTAGAGATAGTGTGGGTAAGGGAAGGGAGGGATATGGGTGAGAAATTGGGGAGGGGGCAGCCTGGGGGTAAATCTAGTATCTAGAAACTATACACATTTTATATTATTTTGTTAAAAATTTGTATGGTTGTTCAAAAATAAAAATAAAAATAGAAAAAGAAACAACAGCATAAAATATTATAAGACTCTATCCTGCTTACACAGATACCGGAAAAGACTGTATCGCGTTCCCTCTGCCGGCAGAGAAGATGTGACACGCGGTTAGGTTGGGAGAGCTTTATTTGGTCGACCTTCTTCTTCTTCCTCCTCTCTCTTCCCTCTTTAGGGAAGTTCCAGTCACATAAAAAAAACCTTTCTCCAACCAATCACATTGCTGTAATGAGGCATGCGCAGGAATCACGTGCTGGGCATGCAAGCTTTTGACCAATGAGAATTACTTCCTCATTTACGCCAGACCACACTGGCTCAGTGCCAGCCGCCATCTTAAGCAGCCTATCTCCAGGGCTGGGGTCCCGGACACCCCGACAGACTGTAAGTGAGACAGCCCTTTCAGTTGGAAAAGGACCCAAAAGACCCTTATCCTCCAATCTGAAAACTCCAAAAGGTAAAAATTCAGGGGAGGGGTGCCACAGAGAGAAGTGCTGCAAAGAACAAAAGCAGTTACCTAAATTCACACACATGAGGAAGTGGTCAGAGAGGCACTCATAACTTAAAATGTGAGAGTAACAGGGGGGACAATTTTACTTCAGAAATGACCAGATTAAAGCCAAGACCTGAAATAAGGGCTGGGTTGGGCCTGCAGTCATTTTAAGGGGCCCCCTCTGGCCATTTCACTGAATTTACCAAGCAACAGTCAGACTATTTCCAAGCTCAAACATCTGCAAAATGGGCCAGGGGATATCCCCTTGCAGAGTACCCTCTTGGGAACTGAGCTGCATGAAATCTTCCACCCACCTGTACTGGAAAGAAAGCAGTAGAGCTGGCTGGGGCTGAGGGCAGATGCATGGCATTCAGTTCCTAGGAAAGTGCCAGGGGACAAAAAGGCCTATACAGCCAAAACTTGTGCTGCCCACCTGCAGTGTAATCTCCACTTACCCACTGGACACAGTGGCCAAGTTTGCTCCAACTCAGATAAAAATTAATAAATTCTAAAGCGCTACTGCTAACACTTGTGCACCCACTGAACTAACACAAAGCCCACGGTTCCTCCAGCCAGGAGAGGTCTGCCCCAATTATCTAACCCTTTTAGAAGAGAAAGTCACTACCAGAAGCCTTGGACTGCAATTAGAATTAGAGCACCAAACCAAAGAGAAGCAGTTATAGAACTGGGGAACCTGCCAGAGGAAAGGGGAGGATACCAGCCTTAATTGGTGCAAACCACCCACCTAATACTCCTATTTACCTCGGTATATATTCAACTATATTCGATTATATCTCTCTTTCCCATTCTCTTTTTCCTTTTTTTAACTTGGTACAAATTAACTGATTTTAGGCTCTCTCCCTCTCTCATTCTCTTAACCCCTCTCTTTCCAACTGCCCTCCACTTTACTTCTTGCACTTAACAAGTCCTCCTCACATCCTCCTTCTAGCTATACTTAAGGTAGCAGTAAGATTAATAAATAACCTACTAACCATTCAATCTGTTCCAGAATTTTTATTATAGCTATTTCATTGAACTTGAGGAACCGAAAAGAACAATTGTAACATTTTTTTTTCTCACAGTTTGAATGGAAGGAACACTGGTTTAGAAAAGACTACAGCAAATAGGTCTCAATAGCTTCTCTTAAGGAGGGATTGATATTGGGGTCATCAGAGGTCACACACTGAATTAAAATAATAGAAATCAGAAGTCCACCTAACCCAGGGTCTCCAAGGAGAAGAAGCTCACAAAGTTAGTCCTCGCTTGTACAAAGAAAACTAAACAATACTGAAATATAGGTAAACATGCAAGCATGAAAAAACAAGGGAACCAAGTAGCCCAATCTACCCACAATCCCATAACAACAACATCAATCACAGCACAGTGGAAGAATATCACAGAAGGAATTTAGAAAAGTGCATACTTAACTATTCTACCAGCTAAAACATGAAGTAAGAAAGGAAAAAAGAGGAAATACAGGAAGTGAAGACCACTTCCACAAAGAGATATGGATCCTGAAAAGAAATCAAATGAAAATCCTCAAAACAAAGGAATCAGTAAACTAAATTAAAATTCAATGGAAAGCATCACCAATAGATTGAACCACTTGGAAAAAAAAGATTTTCCAGTCTTGAAGATAAATAATCTCAAAAATAAAGTAGAGCATAGTGAAAAGATGTTAAGAAATCCTGAACAGAATATTCAAAAAATTTGGGCTAACATTAAGAGATGAAATTTGAGACTCACTGGGATGGAGGAAACCCTGGAGGCACAAACTAATGGTCTACACAATCTTTTCAATGAAATAATTTTGGAAAATTTCCCAAACTTTAAGAATAAGATAGGAGACATACAGAAATCCAAGTATAAAAAATTACAAAAGATCCACCCCAAAGCCCATTATTATAAAAATACCTAACATAGAAAAAGGACAGAATCTTAAAAGATGCAATAGAAAAGAGACAAATCACATTTAGAGGAAAATCAATTTACATCACAACTGACTTTTCAACCCAGACCCTAAAGGCAAGAAGAGCTGGGAATGATATACACCAGGTTCTGAAAGAAAAGGATGTCAACCAAGACTACTATACTTAGCAAAATTAAGCTTCAAATTTGAAGATGAAATAAGCACTTTCCATGATAAACAAAGTTAAAAGAATTCATAACTAGAAAGCCAGCACTATACAGCATACTCAACAAAATGTATTACAAAGAAGAACCAAAAATGAAAACCAACACAGGAAGATATTACAATAGAAGAACAATCATTCAAAAGAGAAGCAACTCCAATTCAAATACTAAAAATAAACCAAAATGGCAGAAAACAAAAATCTCTCAATAACATCATTGAATGTAAACGGTCTAAACTGTTCAATCAAAAGATATATGTTGGCAGATGGGATTAAAAAAGCAAGACCCAACAATATGGTGCTTGCAAAAGACACACCTCACAGGCAAAGACATATACAGGCTAATGGTGAAGGGATGGGGAAAAGTATATCATGCACATACCTCTTGTAAACCAGCTGGTACTGTAATTCTTATATCAGATAAGGTGAGCTTTGAAACCAACATTAATCAGAAGAGACAAAGAAGGCCATTTTATAAGACACAAGGAAACAATACATCAACACTACATAGCCATCATACATATATGTGTCCCAAACAAGGGAGCATCAATATGCAAAACAAACCCCTTTCAAATTCAAGAACCAAATCAACCACGATACAATTATTCTGGGGAATTTTAACACACCTCTTTCATCACTGGATAGATCATCTAAACACATACTACGTAAAGATGCTGTTGAAATAAACCACACAATTAATTGTTTGGATCTAACAGACATTTTTAGAATATTTCACTCATCAACATCTGAATAGACTTTCTTTTCAGTGGCACATGGAAAATTAAAAATAATCATATTCTTTACTAGTTCTTCTCCATACCCACTTGGAAAGTTACTGTACTTCCCAGATGTTCTTATATTTCTTCTGCAGAGATGACATAAACTATCTGTTTTAATGGGATGTTGAAAGATTAAATAAAGTTTATGAGACTTTCTAACAAAATATTTCGCCCATTATATTCTTGAATAAACAATTCAGTTTTCTTTGCTCCCTTTTACTTCTTTGCCTGGTCTTTTTTTTTTTTTAATCAAACTAGCTATCTTCTGACAATAAATGCAGAATGGAAACAGCAACATTTAATTATTTTAAATTTTCAATTTGTTTTTCTAGTATTTCCAAAATACAACTATCAGGTTACCAAACCAGCCACTTAATCTATCAATAGGTAAATTGGCATGATTTTACATGCATATCTTTGCTTTCAGTGTATATATATTCCATTTGGATATCATATGTTCAATTAAAGCTCTATTAAAATGATGTATGCCAGTGAAACTTGTAAATGAAACTAGCACCTTAGTTTTTAGAAAAAATACTTTAATCTTTCTAGTGTGTATGTTTATTTTCTTACATTGCCTTAATTTTCAAATTAAAAAGAGGGAAAATTGCAAAGAAAAGAAAACAAAAGCAAGTAAAATCAATAGAGAGTTTGGTCTTGCTGTGGTGCTCTGCCAAGTCTTGGTTGAGTCTGCACCTATGTTCTCTGTGTTTGTTTGATGCTGTTTTGCAAAGAAGGCTCATTAAACTGGGTGTCTTAGGTCTTTTTCTGCAAAATCCTTAAATAACATGACAAAACCAAACGCAAATGCATAATTAGAAATCAGAAACTCTATCAGCTACAATTATCTGTAACAGAACAAAGTCCAGACATCCCTTATCCACATTATCCATTCAATTAAGGTAAAACACTTGTTTAATATCAAGCACTTTTTGCAGGGTATTCTAAACAAGAAAAAAATGCAATGGAGTTATAAATCAGGTAGAAACATGTACATTTTGGGAAAATTTATCTATGAAGCACCATCATTTTTTAAATTTTTGAGACAAATTCATACATTCAAAAGGGTGCTTGGTAAGATTTAGTTGTTCAGACATTTTCATATTTGGAATAAAATAGAAACAAGTAATAACAGGAAAATAAGATGCTGAAATAAATCAATAAAACTGAGGCCAAAGCCAACAAATTATTAATATTTGGAGACGTGCATTGATTCTAGCTTGAAAGATGTGTAATTCCATTAAATAAATATTATTAAGCATTTTCTATAAGTGTTTTGATAGGCACTAGGGAGAATGCAATGGTTTTATGTAGATTGTTCTCTTTGAATACTGTGTAAGCTGTCACCAGAGAATTGTGATAGGTAGCAATAAGAAAGGAAATGGAAAGACATGGAGAGCTGCAGGAAGAGCAGATTCAAGTCATCTTGTGACCATGACATGAAATAAAGCACTAATTTATATGAAACACCTTCCAACTATTCTATTCTTACCTCACAGAGTAAACACATAAAAGTTATTATTTTCATTTTTGGTTTTGTCCTCCTTTTGAAAGTGTGATTTTTTGGTTATCCTCTGTATTATTCCTCAAAACAAAGACAATGCTTTATCTGATCAAGATAGAAATCAAACTGCAGGTTCCCGTTTAAGCTAGTAAACAGGTCAATACACTCAGAAAAATGCTGTCAGGAAGTGGGTCTCTTGTTCACAAAGATATTATAAAATCAGATTAGTATTTACATAAATGACATCAATATAAAGCACAACAAACATTATGAAAGAGGACAGGAGCAGCGTTATGTTTTGATTGAAAGAGTTGATAGCAAATTTATTTGAAATAATAACATATATCTTGAAAAGAATAAATAAAGTTTTATGTGCCATGGGTTAACAACCATGTACTTAGCAACAGTTATGTGACAACATTGTATAAGTGCTGAAAATACATGAAGTACAAAAGATCCTGGCCTCAGAAGAAACACAAACCAGTTAATTTTGCTGTATTTTTAGATGTTATTTCCTTGAATTAGGATATTGAACAGAGTAAAGAACATCTACAAATGTTTGGGTAACTTCACTCCAGTGTAGAGTATTGTCCAGATGTTCCAGCTACAACATTTCTCATACTCTTACCTCCTAGGAAAGCAACCAGAACATAAATGTTTTTATTTTTTTCCAGTCTCTTCCTGTGCTTGCATCCTTGTCCTGGCCTTAATACAATGAAATCCTGATGTTCTACCAACAGACTTCTTTGATTTAACTTCTTCAGAATAAGCACTTTGCCTGTGAACAAAAAGACTATGGATACAAGTAGTCAAACCAGTAAACCCCAAATGAGAAAACTGCATATAAATTCTGGTGGAAGATGACAAGAGGAAACCACAAAAGAGAAACCTTACCCAGCTCAGAAAGTAATAGCTTAGCAAAGAGGATGAGCCATTTCAAAATACTTGCTAATTTAATGTATACATAAACTAAATACAAATATAATTTAATTAGTGTGTTTGTACATATTTGTTAAGTGTTTAAGTTCCTATAAGTTTTAAGTTCCTATAAATTCTATATCTTTAAGAAAATAAAGTTAATTTTTATTTCCTTTCTTTTTGTCACACTGGGGAGTAAACCCATGGTCTCTACCACTGTTACATCAATAACCCTTTTTATTTTTTATATTGAAAGAGTGTCTCAGTAAGTTACTGAAGCTGGTCTCAAACTTCTGATCTTCCTGCCTCAAACTACTGAGTTACTGGGGTTACAGGAGTGTACCTACTTGCCCAGCAATCCTGGTTTTTAATACGGTGTTAGAGGAAGGACTGTTTCCAGACTACAACACAGCTTTATTTTTTTATTAAGATTTCTTCATTCATTTACTCTTTTATAAACTAAGTGATGTCCTCACTATGCAGATGATTAAGAGGGTTGAATTAATAATGCAGGTGCACAGAGAATAGTTAGGTCTGAAGAAACGAGAGCAACTTCTTTCTATCATTTAGTGCCACCCATGGAGCAAATGGGTGGCCTGACCTGTAATCTTCAATATTAGTACTGGAGTCATCTCATCATGGGTTTATATAAAAATTCAAACAATGTGAAAGAGTATATAACACTCTCCATTCTTACATTTTTTCCACATGTGAGATACAAACGGTAAATTTCTTTACACTATGAAACATACAGTTCATTTATTTACCTAAAGAATAATGTTGAATATAAACAAAAATAAGCATAGCCATCACAAGAGTTCTGTTCTGAAAATAGGATGTCTATTTCTGAAAAAAAATTTTAATATTCTGATATTTTAATCCTATAATGAGATTTTACTGACCTCGTGGAAAGAGAATGTGTCATGGTATGAGAAAAAAAAGGTGAAGTTTAATCCAGGCTTAGAACATTAACACAGTGGGAGTTCAGCCAGCTCATGCAATTTCTCAGAGTCTTGGTTTTCCTCTTTGTCAAATGGGGATGAGAATACATTCTTGTAGGATTTTTGTTGCAAATGGAGAAAATCAGCGTGAAATATGTGGCTCCTGTTAGACACTATATCTGTTGCAACTTTTATTTGAAGACTTTTTTTTACCTGAATAAACATTTTCACCTTCCTAGATGGAAGTCAAAGGCCAGAAATGATTAACTACTCCCATCTATAGTTTATAACCATGTTAGAGACTCATTCCATGATCTCTGAATATACTTCAGGACTCAAGGCAAAACTGTATGCGTAAATATTTCCCTTATACACTGAGGGTTTCTGATGTCTTTTCTGCAAGAAAAGCTCAGAGTTCAAACATTTAAATTTTGTTTGAGAATCCTTATTAAGCATTCTGAAAGTCTCATTTAAACAAAATGTTTCCTGAACTCATCAAACTAGTATACACATTAGGATGCTTGTCAAATCCAATTTTCCAGGAACAATGAATCCTTGGCTGCATTCCATGAACTGTAGTAGAATACATGTCATGCAAATTAATGTTATTTTGCTCTAATTTTCACCTGTTTTATTCCTGCATTTTTTCTGTACTATATAGGAAAACTGATTAAATTACATCTATTTTTTTAGATAATTTTTTTAGAAAATTATCTCATGAAGCAATACCATATTAAATTCTCCATAGCAGAGAGCTCCCAAATGATGGTTTGCACTGGGGGGCAGGGGCAGAGCTAAAAAGCAGCTCTGACTCTGGAATCCATATTCCTTCCCTATAAACAGTAATATATTCAGTTCTTCTATAGTCCAGAAGTATGTGTAAGTACTTTATCTTTTGTAAGTACTTTATCTGTAATCTTTCATTTAGTTATCTCAAAACTCTGTGAGAGATTGAGATTCAAAGTGTTTCAGTGTTTGTCTTTGTTCCTAATCACTCAGTCCACTGCCTTTCCTCTATGATATTTGTTCAATCATTCATTCATCCAGTTGTGGCCTTCTAAGTCCCAGCTGCTGTTCTAGGCCTAGGATGTAAGGAAATAAGATAAATAGCATTTTTCTCTACAGAATTCACCATGCAAAAGGCAAAAGTTAGGAAAACAAGTAATGTTAATAGTGTGCTGAGAATGGTTATAGAGGTAAATATGAGGAATGGTGGATTTAACAAAGAATGAAAAGACCCAGTTGACAGGGGTGGAGGCAGCAGATAACAATGTAACAGGAAGATTAGGGAAGTTGACCACTTATTTATAAGGAATTAGGCCTGAAGTCATTGCATTTGAGAAACAAAGTAGCAGAACACAATACAGAGGATTAGGGGAATAAACAACGTCCTTGCACAGTTTTGTCATTGCTCTGAAAATATGCAATATCTATGATTCACACAGAGCATTAATTTTTGGAAGGAAATCACAGAGTAAGTAGCATGAAATTATTTGTCCTGCTGGAGATTTGCTTATTCGCTGCTTCCTGTAATGTTTGATGTTGCTGGAAAAGAGCTGGGCCCGTGGCCATTGACATCAGTGCAGCCTACTTGTGTTGAATCCACAAGTGTCCCTCAAGACATCTTTCAGAGACTGGGGACAGAGAAATTGAATGAACTGTACTAGTGCACATACAAATTGCCATAGGACTAAAATGTTTTACTATACATAGTAAGTCTCAGTGTCAATGTTCAGCAGCCCTGGACTGGTGGCAGGTTTTTTTCTCCATGTTGTACATGATGGGGGTTTATTCTTAACAGATGTTTTAAAAGAATATAGCCATGATTATTTCCAAAGTAGAAAAATTGTTATGATTCAATGATCATTTATTGCAAAAGAGATGAACAATAGGAAATAAATGCACTGTCATCACTGAAACAATAATTATCATAAAATTATGGAGACCCTCAAGCTTATTTATAAATCTGTCAAAGCATTTCATTAACATAAAAACAATTTCTAGCTAAATGAACTCTCATCTAAATTCCAGCAAGTGTATTTTCTCTGTATGTAAGGATTCATAAGTAATAGAAAAAGTTATCTTGATTTACAAATGGTATAAATTCTCCAAGAGAGAAAGTGTGAGAACTGGAGTTAAAAACAATAAAGAAAATTATTAAGTACTATATTTTGGATAAAATTATGTGTTATGATATTTTAAAACAAGAGTTTGATTCAATTATTAAAATAAAATTATTTTAAAACCAATATAAATATAACTAATTTGAAATTATGACACCTTCAATCAATCCTTTTCAATTTTACTTAGTAATGTCAGTATAATATCAACAAATATGACTTATTTTTGTTAAAAAGATTTTATACATACCCATTATAAAAACCTAGAAATAAAAGGAAAGTTTGTTAAAAAAAAAAGAAAAAAGAAAAAAAGATTCGTAGCTTCAGCCGTAAGTGGATTACTTTGTGCTTGTTTCCATGGTAAAAACTTGGAGCAGCGCTTTTGAAATGGAAGTTTTGGGATTGTTTTCATCAGTTTATTTGCTGCAATGACCAAAAAGACCTGACAAGAACAATCAGAAGTGGATAAGTTTACTTTGAGACTTACAGTTTCAGAGGTTTCGGGTCATAAATGGCAGGCTCCATTCTCCCTTGGAGCACAATGTAAGGCAGAACACCCTGGAAGAAGGGTTTGGTGAAGAAAAGCAGCTCAGGACATCACACCAGAAAGCAGAGAGAGAATGTTCTACTCTCCAGCCACAAAATATAAACCCCCAAAGCATGCCTTTAGTGACCCCCCTCCTCCTCCAATCACATGCTACCTGCTTACTGTTATCACCCACTTAATCTCTACCAGGGGATTGATGTGGTGATTAGATTAAAACATCATAACCCAATCATTTCATCTCTAAACTTCTTGTATTGTATCGTACATAAGCTTTTGGGAGGTATCTCATATCTAAACCACAACAGGGATGGATATCAGAATCCTTTTGTAATCCAAAAAGATGTAACACTATTTGTTTTTCAGTACCAAGAATTAACCCCAGGGATGCTCTAGTACAGAGCAACATCCCAGCACTTTGTTTAAAAATTTTTTTATTAAAGAGTTATTATGTAATCCTAAAGGCATATAAAGTAACAATATAATATGCATATGTTCTTAAACTGCATTGCCCACATCCCAGTCCCTTGATTCTTCTATATGTTGCCCCTACAAGCGATATAAATGCTTCGGTTGAAATTTTCCAGAACTAAATGATTGCATAAGTATTATTTGGATTCTCAAGAGGTTAAAGAGTATGCTACATTGTTGATTGTCACCCTAGATCCCTCCCTATTCACACTCCTTCTTGCCTCCTCCCACTTATTCCCTCCCCCCACATATCTATGGCTACCCTAGATTATGTGCATCCTAGACCTCTCTCTCTATATATATATATAAAATAAAAATTATGTATATATATGCACACATTTTTTTTTATTTTGAGGCAAGGTCTTACTAAATTACTGAGGTTGTCCTCAAACTTGCAATCTACCTACCTCAATGTCCCCTATTACTGGACCACAGTCGTGTGCTACCACAACCAGCAATATTTTGCTCTTATTAACCTACATATCACTTAGCCTTTAATAGGTACTGGAATGGCTATTATAAAACACAAAAAGGATAAAACATTATTAAATTGGTTATTAGAATAATATAGAAGTTAAGAAACATTTGTTATGAAGTAAAGGAAATCCTTGGATACCACTGGTGCAAATGTGGACTAGAACAATATACTCACAAGTGTGATTGATCCAGCAAGTTCATACATGTGTACATATTAAAAAGGTTTGAAATAGGGTCTCACAGATATATCTGCACTCCCATGTTAATTGAAGCATTATTCACAATCACTAAGATACAGAAATAAGCAAAATGTTCATCCATGGATAAAGAAATAGAAAAAATAATATATGTACAATAGAATATTATTTAGCTTTATCTATGAAGGAAAGTCTGCAATATATAGCCATGGAGGAACCTTGGAAGACCTCATGTTAAGAGAAGTAAGTCAGACACAAAGATTGCATGATTGTATGGCTGGTGGACATAAGACAAGTGCATTAGAATAGAAAACCTCAGGATCTTTTTGCTATTTGCCACTCTGAAGGAGAGGATGCTGACAGGTAAGGACGTTGCAGGTCATATCCAGGCACAGAATACAGCAAATCAGAGAAGTAGAGCAACTTGTAAAATGCTAGCAGAATGGATTTAGGGAGCTTTTGTGGAAAATCCCTGTGGATTTGCTAATTTGAATAATATTATGGTCTCTATGATTGATACTGTTTCATGGGTGAAGAAATTGAAAGTAAAGACTAATATGTACCCAAAACTTATACATTCAGTGTTGGCTAACCTACGCTTTATTATGGAATGTCCTGAATGTGTTTTCTCCTCTACTGAAACAAAATTAATGTATTGAAATCCTATACTTCTATGTGGTTTGATTAGAAGGTTGGGTCTTTGGACGTAATTAGGTCATGAGAACAGAGCCTTCATGATGTGGGGATTCCAGACTGCATTTTGAGGAGAGGGACCTTACTATAATCCAATCATATTGGTTTCTGATGAAAGTGACAATCTACAGAACTATAGAAAATAAATTTTTAATTTTTTATAAACAGTCTATTATGTTTTGCTATTACACCATAAACTGTGAAAATTATCGGTCCATTTTACTTCATGCCACTATTTAATAGAACCAAACATATCATACAGATAGTAAGGACATCAGAAATAAACCCATGAAATCAAATTTTACTTAATTTGAGAAAAATTCATTGTTAAGATTAAAAAGGGAGATTAAGTGTGAAATCATGAAGAAGGTATCAGAGGAAAATGAAACCTATTTGTTGGATGTCATATACACTGACATCAAAAAGCATACTTGAAAAGTGACAAATGAAAATATTTTATCATATAAAATATTAAAAATATGAGATGTATAGTACTGTAATAAAGATATACTTGTTAAGAATTCAATAATAGTTCAATCCAACCAGTCAACAGAACTGCCTTTAATTAACAGGACTTAATAAAAAAATTGAATCTTCATTTCAGAAAAGAAGTATTTGGTCAATGTCTCTAGAAAGGAATGGGATAGGAAATGTTCCCCTGAGACTTGGTATCCATTTTGAGAACTATCTTGGTATGTGGGGCTTCCTACTCTTCCTACTCTTCATTCTCACTGGAGTGAGAATGAATGCATATGAGAGCCTCCAGACAGACCATCTTTATGTGAAGAGCCATGGAGAGAGATTCAGCCACTTTGTTGCAAGATGTGTATGCACATCAATCTGGCTGTCAGGAAGCAGTGTCATTCAGATGGGTTATTGCTTATTTCATTTATTCATGCACTCATCAAATATTCATTGATAGAACCACTGTAAACCAGTGACTCAAAGATGCTCATGTGATGTTTCACTAGTAAATGGAAAAGGTGAGACTTACATCCAGGAACCTTGATCTCATTGATTGTGTGCTTCTTGGCAGTTTGAAAAACAATTCATAGTAGGCAAAGATCCAGAATCAGAATGTATGTTCATTGTCCACACACAACACAGAGTAGTTAATGATCTGGGGAAAAAATGCAATGTCCCATGAAATACATATGATTTTAAATATATTTCTGAGTGAACTATTAAAATCTGACTTAGGTGGAAAAGTCCTTAAAATGAACACATTGAATATGAAAATTGAGGTGGACAAAGGAAAGTTATACCAGGGTGATGGGGAAAAAGTTATATTAACTGTGATCATGTTACTAAAAATATTTTTCAATTCACCTTGAATATGTAAGTTTTGCTTTATAAAAATGCAAACATTAAAATATATATCAAGGGTATTTAAAGGATAATACTTGTGATTAATCAGGAGTCTCATAAGTATTCAAGTTAAACACAGAAGAAAATAGCAAATTAATAGGATTTTCTTTAAAATCATTTTGGTGAATCTAAGGTCTAGTAAATATAATGATATTGTTATACCTTTCCACACATATGTAAAAGGTAGTAAAATCCCACAAAAGTTTAATTAGCACTTGTATACCTTTTGGAAGTCCTTTGATGAAAGATACTAAGAGAATATGAAGTACTATAATTAACATTCTAAAAATTGTATATTTGAAATTGCTTTGCAATATTTAGATTTCCAATATTTGATTGTATGTGATATCGTACATCAGGTGGGCTATTTATTTTAGGCATAAAGAGATATTTTGACTAAAATTGGTCACAATGTCTGAATTTAATTACTGGTGGCATTTATGAACAATTGTTCATAAGAATATGGTTTTTATGCTGAAGGTCAAGCTAAATATGATTTAATATATCTATCTCAAGTCTCTCTTTGATTTACATTAGAATAAGAACAAGGGAATAAAGAGGGATCATTTTGACTGAAAATACATTCCATATAACTGAGAAAAATTAAATTAAACAATGGTTAGAATAGACACAGTATTAAATCATAAAAGTTTTCCTCTTGATTCTGAATGCTTCTATGAAGGCTAAACTTCATAACTTTAAACAATTTTTCTCTAGCTTATATTTACATTTCATCTAACAATATAGAAATCACTCAGAGCCTTTTATAGTCATCTTTTTGCTGTTGTGACCCAAGGACCTGGCAAAAACAATTTTAGGAGGAAAAGTTTTATTTTAGGGCTCAGGATTCCAAAGATCTTAGTCCATGGAAGTCCAACTCCACTCTGGAGGCTCAAGGTGAGGCTCTAGGACATGACTCCAGAGAGCAGGGACTCAAGACATTACATTAGGAAGTAGAACAGAGCACAGAAACTCCACACCAAATACAGAATATATACCCCCCAAAATACCCCAAAGCCATGCCCCCAATGACCAACCTCTTTTTGCCACAACCTACCAGCCTACAGTTGCCAGTTAATCCCTGTGAGGATTAAGACTGGTCTGAAGCTTATACAACCTAATCATTTCACCTCAGCCTTCTCAATTTGTTCCACATGAGCTTTTGGGGGACACCTCACATTCAAACCATAATAGAGCTCTGTGCTAGTTACTGAAAGAGATACACATAGTCAAGTGAAACTTCATTATTTTACATCTAAAGAAAGAATTTCATTCTTAAAAATTCTGGCAATTTCTAGATAACATTAGTTGTAGTAACTTATGACATTTTTATATCTCCATACAGCAATTTAAAGAGTAATATATATATTACATATATATATATATATTCACACACATATATATGATATGAATATGTTTTATATATATATAAT
The DNA here is from genome assembly GCA_004027875.1 of Aplodontia rufa. Lineage (NCBI taxonomy): Eukaryota > Metazoa > Chordata > Mammalia > Rodentia > Aplodontiidae > Aplodontia > Aplodontia rufa. The sequence continues at coordinate 10,320 of PVKS010020187.1, read as the reverse complement.
TTAATTCTGTTCTTTTATAAAACAGATAAAAGTAATTTTTTTCTTGAAAAAACAATGAAAGAAGAAGAGGAGGAGGAGGAGGAGAAGGAGAAGGAGGAGAAGGAAGAGGAAGAAGAAGAAAGAAAAAAAGGTGAGAAGATCATGGCTCTCCTTCCTTATTGTCAAGTAAGCATTTTTGAGGATTAAGTAGTTCATCATTTGCAGGTATTCATGCCAGATTAATCTGAATCAGATCTCAGTTTCAATATGGGTTGGCTTTGTTGTATTCAGTAAAATTCATTTTTTCTGAGCTTTAGTGATCTCATTTGTAAAATAAGATAACAATGTAATATATTTTATAATTTAGTATGAGTATTAAATTAATTCATTCATGAAGAGTGATTAAAATAGCAATTATGCATTGTTAAGTTCCTAGTAAATAATTATTTAATTAATGACTACCTTTTATTATTATTGAGTTTTGGAAAATAATAAAACTATATACTTGTGCTACTCTGAGAAATATCTAGAGAGTCAGGAAGAAAATATTTAAGATATTGAAAAACACTTATAAATAGTAAGGAATGTTTATGCAATAGGAATTCAATTTTAAGACTGAAGATTTAGTTTAAAAGATGGGAAAGAAATGCAGACTGCATTATGCAAAATTTATGGAGAACCTTCCTAAGACGACAGCATAGAAATAGTTTCTGGGAAATTAAATTTGGTGATTAAGGAGCAAGACTCCTACCAAAAAAAAAGATTTTATATTAACTTGCCTCAGAAGAAATTTTATTTTAGAAATTAATTTCCTACCATGGATATTCCAACATGAGGGAGCCAAATGAATTCAGGTCCAACACATGAAAGTCATTACCTTATAGGTGGTATGAGCGAGGAAAAGAGAGAATTGTACTGAAACTGGTACTTAATCTGGTAATTGTTGAGTAGGTGCTAGTGACTTCCATATTGGGGAATTATACGTAGTACATATTGGAGCTTTATACAATAAACAGCCAACAAAGAGATGGAGAGGCCAGAGTGAGGTAACCACACAGGTGAAAGGCAAGGTCAGATGTTATGGTTCTATATCAAATGACAGATAATCAAGACCTGGCCTGGGAATGGAAATTGGAGTGGAAAATGAATAAATTCAAAAGCTATGCACAGTGACCATGGATAAGTCTATATTTCCCCTTCAAAGATGTCTTAATTCTTCCTAATTCTTCAAGACATCTAATAAATTCTGTAACTTTTCCCATATTTTTGAATATTAAAAAGATAATTCAGAACAGGAGGGTCCTCCTTGGAGCCTCATCTGGTTTTTATCCATTCTGAAATGTATCTCTTGAAATTGGTTATATTGCTTCTCTTCTAGACAAACAGCTGGAGATTTGTCATTAAATTCTCAAGGAAAAGTGGAATAAGTGGTTCCTAGTGACAAACCCAAGAAGGGTGAGGGTCTACTTTCTACTGCCCCTGTCCTGGGGATTGATCAGTTCATATTTAGTATCTAGCAATTCCTCAAAATCAGCACATTTTACTGTAGTCTTCTGGTTTCAGCACCTTCTGCTTCAGGTAAGCTGACCTATGTTCTATCTACATGCTTCTCTCTCCAGTTTGTTGTGAATTTTATGTATATAGTTGTCAAGCCCTTTATATAGCAAAGCAGTCCAGAAATCCTCACCTATTTAAAAAAAAAAAAGATTTAGAGTTCATTCTCTTATATATTCACATAAATAATTTCTTTTTCACTGTTACTAAATGACTCCTCTATACCCTGATAACTGCTAAGACACAACTCCCCAGTGTGGTACTTAAGTGGCAGCTCTTCTCTTTGGAGGAAAGCCTTGACTAACTAGCAGGTCGCCTTGGAGGTTTGGTGGCATCTAGTCCAAGAATATTAAAATATTTTCTTGGCAGACGCTGATTCTTCCTGCATATCACAGTGATAATAATGATAATCTGTCTTCACAGTTTGTGCATCTTTGATGCACAAAGTGATATCAGTTTGTACATTTATTTTTTTAAGGTTAAAACGGTACTAAATTATTTAATCAGATCTTCGGAATTTCACACAATGCAGAACATTCTCTAAATAAGTTTCTTACCACATTATGGGATGAATTATGACTTACACTCCCATCTGTATATTGTAATCCTAATAACCAGTACCTAACACCCAGTATACAGGGATAAGTTAACATAGTCCAAGGACTCCCTCGGAAGACTCCAACCCAACTGAGACTCTATCATGGACTTCCAGCCTCAAGGTCTATGAGAAAATAGTGTCTATTGTGTAAGGCCCATGGTCTGTGATACATTCATATGGAACATTATCTAGATGATATACAGTACATGGACAGTGATAGCCCTTCCTTTTTGTCCCTAAAGTGGAGTCTCTGATTGAGGGTTGAAAGACAAATGAGAACACAAAAAGAAAAAAAAAATGTCTGACTTTTAGCAGACATTATCAAATGAATCAATGAACAAATTACACAAATTTGACATTTTCTAGTGAGGAATATTCTAATTCAATAATTCTACTACTTTTTAAAAAGTTTTTAATTAGGGGTTAGAGGCTGTAGCTGTTGCTCAGAGGTTCAAGTACTTGCCTGGCATGTGTAAGGACGTGGGTTCAAACTCCAGCACCACATGCACAACTAAGTATTGGAAAAACAAAGGACAGATTGAAAAAAATGCAATAAAACTGATTCTCTCTCTGTCTTTCTCTCTCCCTCTCCCTCTCTCTTTCTTTAAAAAAAAATTTAAGGTCTGCAGCGGTGTTTCAGTGGTTGCGGCACGTGCCCAGCATGCGCAAGTATGCGAGTTCAAACCCCAGCACCATGTACACAGCAAAGTCTCAGAGCAACGAAAGTCATGTGAAAAGCTAAATAAAACTTGATTCTCTCTCTCTCTCTCTCTCTCTCTCTCTCACTGTCTCTTAAAAAAAATAGAAAAGTTTTCAACTAAACTAATAAAGACCTTGCACCAGGAGAAAAAAAAAAAATAAATGCATCTTAAATTTGTAGAAATCCAGGGCTAAAGTGGTAACTCAGTGGTTCCAGTGCCTGCTGGAAGGATGCTGGTTCAAAACCCAGCACCACATACACACCAAAGTGTCAGAGCAACAAAAGCTACATGAAAATCTAAATAAAATTTGATTCTGTCTTTCTCTCTCTCACTCACTGTCCCTCTCTCTCTTTTGTTTTTATTAGTTAAACATAGTCTTACATATTGGGGGAGTTGTTGTTGTTATACACTCATGGATATATGGAAACTGACAAATTAGGTTAAGGCTGAACCTAGTCCAGGGACTCCTCCCTTTGAGCACTCCCCACTCCCATGTTTCCCCTACTGTACTTCCATGTTAGTTGGGCATCTCACAGAAGTCAAGAGTTCCCAGCTGCATTGATAACCTCCCTAATCTCTCCCTTTCTTTCCTATTCCCTCCCCATTTCCCCCCAGTTTCATAGTTACGGTTCCCCCTACTAATATAAAAATTCACCTATGCTGAGTTTATTTTAGAGTTTTGCTAACTTTCAATCTGTCTTAGATTGTACACTAGCTTCCACATATGAGAGGAAAACACACAGCCCTTAAGTCTGTAAGTTTGGGATATTACACTGAGCATGATTTTTTTTTCATCTCCATCCATTTGGCTGCAAATGCCATAATATTATTCTGTTTAAAACAGGGTAGAATTTCATTGCATATATACACCACAATTTTTGAATCCACTTGTCCAGTGAGGGGCTTCTGGTTTGGTTCCATAGTTTAGCTATGGTAAATTGCGCTGCTGTAAACATTCATATAGCTGTGTCTCTGTAGTATGCCAATTCTAGATCTTTTGGGAATACATCCAGGAGTGGGGTAGCTGGGTTCCAGTCCTAGTTTTTTCAGGAGTCTCCACACTGCTTTCCACACACAGTGGCTATACCAATTTGCAGTCCCATCAATAATGTGATAGTGTTTCTTTCTTCCCACAATACCTCCAGCATATGTTATTGTTTGCATTCTTCATTTTTCCCACTCTGACCAGTGAGATGGAATTTCAGTGAAGTTTTGATTTGCATTTCTCTGATTGCTAGTGATGTAGAACATTTTCTCATATGTTTATGGGCTTTTTGGACTTCCTCCTTTGAGAAATTTCAATTTAGTCCCATAGCCCATTTATTCATTGGATTATTTGTGGTTTTGGTTTTAAGTTTTTTGAGTTCTTTGTATAGTCTATAAATTAGCCCTCTGTTCAAGGTGTAGCAGGCAAAGATTTTCTCCCATTCTGTAGGTTCTTTCTTGACCTTCTTGACTGATTTTTTAGCTGTGCAGAAGCTTTTCAGTTTAATGGCATCCCACTTATTGATTTTTGACTTTAATTCCTGCACTATGGGAGTCTTGTTAAAGAAGGTGTTGCTGACACTGAGGTTGTGGAGGGTGTCATAATACCTGACCTGAAATTATACTATAGGGCACTAGTAAAAAAAACAACATGGTATTGATATTGAAACAGACATGAATACCAATGGAACAGGCTAGAAGATACCAAGGCAAACCCTCAAATCTTTAACCTTCTGATATTTGACAAAGAGGGGTAAAAACATAGTGTGGAAGAAAGAGCCTGTTCAACAAATGGTGCTGGACAAATTGGATAGCCATATGCAGACAACTGAAATTAGATCCTTATCTCTCACCTGGCCAAAAAAATATCAAATCAAAATGGATCAAAGAATTGGAAATTATAACCAGCAACTATACAATTGCTAGAATAAAAAATAGGATTGACCCTCTCTCTTTAAAAAATATAGAAATCCTTCAGAATGTCATAAAATCTAACAAAGCAATGAGATACAATGAAAATTTATAATTTTAAATATATTGATTTAGAAAAATATTTTTAAGTTGTAAAATTTAATAGAGACTTTACAGAACCCAACTATATGCAGTCACATTAACTGAGTATAAAAAAAAAGAGCATTAGATGCTATTCTTTTGAGTTGTTATATATTCTTTCTATATGTAAAAACAGCTTCTGACTTATAATCCCTGGCCACCTTAATTCATCTAACCAGAGTCCCATGTGTGAAACATAACTGAGAGTGTGGAGCAGTATTTCTCAGTTTTTTTCCCTGAATTCTGCCCTAGAAATTTTGATTTTAAAAGTTAGAATTAGGACTTTTTCTTCATTTTAAAATGCATATTCCAACACAGGTGACCAGAGTTCTATTATTTTGAATTATTAATGCTAGAGCAAAGTAAAGGGCAAAAAAGTGGGGGTATCCCATGAATATAAAAAGGAAATCAGAAGAAAATAGAAGAAGGGGATTGGAGAAAGAAAGAGGAGGGACAGGAAAAGAAAAAAAGGCAGAATGAAATTAACTGCCTTATGCTATGTACATATATGAATATGAGATTATGAATTTCATGTTCACTCATATCTGTGAAGCATCATTTAAAAATATATAAATAAACATCAGTAGAATAGAGGAAAGTGACCAGAGGGGGGAGAAGGGGAGAGAAAGAGGAAGTACTGGGGACTAAAATTATATTCCATGCATGTATGATTTTGTCAAAGAAGCACACTATTATGTAGAAATACAATGCACTAATAAAAATACTAAAAAGAAACATTGTCTAAATCAAAATTTTATCATGTTAGTGTGGTTCATTTAAGAATTTATTGAATTTGGACTCTACAGATTGAAACTTCTTATGATCAAGTAACAATACTGAAATTCATCTTTGTCCTAATTAGTAGGATGGTACTAAATTTCAGAGTAAGTTTCCATTAACCTATTAAACTAACATATAAAATTAAATTAAGTTTGGATACTTTCTGAAAAATACTCATAATTGAGCCCAAACAATAGTCTGATTTATCAAGGATAGGAATAACACCTTTATCCAGAGTTTCTACAAGATTATCACATGAATGCTATGCGCATACAATTTTATAGATTGAAAATAGCATCTGGGTTGGATTAACATGATCATTCACTTAGGAGAAAGTTTATAATAAAAATTATGCCAGACAGACAGAATTGTGCATTCTTCTTTAGAGTGATAGATACTTTTCTTATGAAAAACAAAGATACATTGGATTATTTACAAGGAGAAACTGTAGTATAAACATACTATTTCCAAGAGTGTGGTTTTAAATATATTTGAAAGAAATTTACATGTATCTTTTTTTATGTGCATCAGCATGAAAATTTCAATCATAGCATGGAATGTGCATCATATTTCAGGCTATTCAGAAATAGAAAATATCCATCTTATAATGTTGTATATGGTAAATATATTTATCTTTCAATAAAAACAAAAACAACCAAACTTATTTTAAACAACAACATACTTTATAAGAATTGCTCCATGATATATTTTCTCTTACCTGGATGATCCAGATGCCCACTCAATTTCCCCGTGCACCAAACTATTTTATCTTTTATCCAACATCTATGTTTTGTGTATGTGTTCCACTTCCTTTGAGTCTTACTCTTTTTTGAAAATACCTCGTTTATTTAGCCAGCTTCTGAGGATGGAACCATGTCTTTCACAGTTCCTGATAGTACTTTGTCTAATCGTATTTGACCTACAGTCAAATACGTTAAATGAAATTGTCTTCTGTTAGAATAGCTGTCTCATCTTACAATTTGTAATCTTTCAAGAATTTATAAGTAGGCTGGGTGCTGTGATGAATACCTGTAATCCCAGTGGTTCAGGAGGCTAAGACAGGAGTATCAAAAGTTCAAAGCCAGCCTCAGCAATATAGCAATGCCCTAAGCAACTTAGTGAGATCCTATCTCAAAATTAAAAAAGAAAAAAAAAAAGTATAGGGGTGTAACTCAGTGGTTAACTGCCTCTGGGTTCAATCCCTGGTAGTCAACCCCCTTCTAACTCCCAAAATTTAAAAGTAACTGTGAGGGAAGCAGCTACAAGTTGCCCTAGGCACATATTACAAGTTGGAGCGACATGCTCTCATTTCTCACTGATTTTGCATCCTCAAGTTCTCTGAGGCCGTAGAAGAATCTAAATAGTTTGGGTGGAGGGATAGTGAAACACAGTAAGGAGAGAGCTAAGCTGAATGTATAGCACGTACATTTTGTTTTCAAATTATTCATTTTGTTAACTTCACAAAATGTATGTGACCATTTATTTTTTACATATTAAACATGTAAATATACTGCTATACAATTTGTCTTATTCAGCCTCCTATAATCAGCAAGTTGCTGCTTACAACACCAAAATATGCAGCAAATTTTCTCAGTAAATAATATAACACAAAAATGTATTTTTCTTTATTTTTATTACAGAGAAAGGAAGTCATATATTACTTCATTGGCAAGAAACATAAAGAAAAAAATTCAAATTACTGTTTCTGAGGGTACCATCTAGCCTGACCCTTCCCTTGTCTCAGAAAGAGAAAGTCACAGATTGCTGCATCAGGAATTACAGTCAGCTGGCACTGGGCCCATGAAACATGATCTCACATGCTGCTCTGGATAATGGGGAGAAAGTGTGAGAGAGTCTAGCTGGAGCTAGACCCTGGACATTGAGAAAGGAGGTCAACTCTCATGTTTTAAAGCCTGAAAGCATGCAGTGATATACAACCTAAGACATTCCTAGAGATGTATTGGGAAGGAGTGGGGGGGGGGATAGGGGTGGGTAATTGCGGGGGGGGGAACTCTTGGGTGTAAATCTAATTTTCAGAATACACACACACACACACACACACACACACATACACACACATATATATCATATTGTTTCATCAGAAGCAAGTTTGATTGTTCAACAAATAAATTTCTTTTTCTTTTTTTTACCTATAAAACCTCATTTGATGTATATTTCAGATGGCCAATATAAACTGTTTAGGTAATTAGCCCTTCAAGAGTTCTTTTATAGTCATATAAAAATGTTTTGCCTTGTTAAAAAAAGAAGTCTTGTCTAACAAAAACATATCCACCATGGTTTGTATTGTTTTCCATTTGCAGGTTTGTGAGATAATTAAAAATACATACATATGCATCTCTGAGCTGTCCATTAGCTAATCAGTTTTGGCAATACACTGCACAAAGGAATACTGCCATTGGTTTCTGACGTTAAGTTAGCTTTAAGTTTATTGGCTACTCCAACAACTGGAGGAAGCTTGGAACCCAGTCCCTGGAAAGCATTTGTAGGATTAACTACCCGTTTCCCTGAAACCTTGTCAATGGTGAGAGGTCTGGGCACAGACTTGCTAATCCAAGGGTGCCTTAATGCTTGAGCTGGGGTCAAGTGGGCAGAGGGGTCCCAAAGAAGACATCTTTTCAGAAACTCTATAAACGAGTAGTCATCACACCCTTTCAGTGCTGTCCCCCAGTCTCTGCTGCCTGGGGACCCAGCTTTTTACCCCTGCGTGAGCGACCCCTGACAAGTACAACCCTCCCATCTGCCTGAGTTGTCACAGAGCAGTAGCGAGGTAGGCCCTTGGAGTTAATAAAGTACTTGGCACGTTTGGATTGCTGTAAAAGTTTTGGTGGTGGCATCCCTAGAAGTTCCATCATGCAGGCCAACTGATCTCCCTAATCCTGTCCAGGGAACAGAGGCTGTCCTGTTAAAAGTTCTGCAAGGATGCAGCCAAAACACCATGTCAATAGGTGTGCAATAGCGGCACCCTAAGATGATCTCAGGAGCTCTGTAGAAATGGGACTGGATATATATATAAAGTTTCTGGTACTCGAAACAGCTGGACCCAAAGTCAAGGACCTTTGTTGCACTGCGTCCATGGCGTTTCAGGAGAATGTTTTCTGGCTTCAGGTTGCAGTGAATGATCTTATTTTTTTGGAGAGCATTCAAGGATTGCAAATTGGATTGAGCAAATTTGCGTACCAACTGGACGCTGAATCCCTGAAACTTATTATTTTTTTTTAATTTAGTTCGTAAAGGTGTATGCTCAGTAATTCAAAGGCCATGCAAACATGGTTCCGGAACGTGAAACTTTCTAGCATGTGGATACCATTCATGCTACCAGTTTTATCCTGTTTTTATAGATGCTCCAAAATCCAGATCTCCTCAGCTGCTTCACGATGAAAGCGCTTTTCATTGCGTACCATTTTTAGGGCCACATACTGCCGAAGTTTGTGATCATAGACCCGGGCTACTTGGCCAAAACTCCCATTGCCAATGATTTTCAACACCTCATATCGATAAGCTAAATGATCTCGAGGTACATGAATATAGGCCCCATCAACATCATCATATCCCCCATTATTGGGACCACCAATATCTCCAAGTCTTTTTTTGGCATTTGGACCAACAAAATAAATTTCTGGGTAATTGATGATTTCTAGCTTCTCATATGTAGTGAGGTGATGTTTGTACTGCTTCAGTGCTTACTCTGGGGTCAGAGGCACCACTTTGGGTATTTTGGATGAACTGCTGGATTTTACCACATTTAAGCTATCTGAACTTCTCCCCTGAGAAACGATAGGAGAGCATTTGTCAGAGTCGCTGATGCCATCTGACTGAAGAGTACCAGATCTGCTGCTACCGAATTCTTGAAACAGCTGTTCTACCTTCATCTCACCTCCATTCAGAAAGTGCTGAGTATGCTCTCTTGTTAACTGCTCAGTGGTGATATTGAGTCTTCTGGGTAGAGGCAGCTCAGAAGGACTGCATAGTATATTTGAACAGGGTGGACATTTGGTTTCATCTATCATCATGAAAGTATCATAGACACCATCCCCCAATCTTGCACAGTCCATTATCTGCACATCCAAAGCTAGACCGCACCCCGTAAGGCAAAACCCCAAGAATTCAACACTGGGCTATCTGCTCTGAGCAACAGGGTTTCTTTCAAAGCTCCGAGACTCCACAGGTTTGCTATAAAGTCCCCAGTTTCTGGAGTCCCTTACCATACCCCTGATCTAGAACTTTGGAGATAACCCAGGGGTCATAATTCTTCCTGTAACTCCTCTCCAGCCCCCTCCCCTCCCAGAGCCACCTTGGGGAGGGGGGGGGCTGCTGTTGGAGAGTACAAATAACTTTAATTAAAAAAGTTCACATTAAGAATGGGGAATCAATGGATATCATCTTTTTCCAAAGACCACATGGTTTTATTCAAATCTTATAGTACCACAGATCAAAAAGCTGGATACATATCAATCTTAAGGTATACTTTGACTTATCTAACCTAAGCATACATTTAAAAAAATGTCAACTGCAAAAACACCAACAGCCCAATTGATAAATGGGCCAAAGAGCTAAATAGAGACTTCTCACCAGAGGACATTGATCAAGCCAATGAATACATGAGAAAGTGCTCTAAATCACTAGTAATCAGAGAAATGCAAATGAAAACCA
>PVKS010020186.1:0-36968 GCA_004027875.1 Aplodontia rufa | reverse complement strand
TTTCCGTCATAGCTGTTTTTTTGAACATTGCTGATTTTGCTTAGTTGTCCATAGATATTCTGCTGAAAGTAACTGCTCTGATCATAACTAGCTGAGTATGTTGAGGAACAGCTGGTTAGGATAGGACAAAGACAAAGTAACTGGGTGAAAGAGATATCTCCCAGGTACCTGGGGATAACTGTAACTACTCTGTCCATATTATAGACTGGGTTGATCATAACCATAGGTACTAGATTTCGATCAACTAATTTCAGTGGGCTTGTTATCATTCTGTGGCCATTGAGCTGCATAGGATACCTGAGGGCTAGTGAGTGTATCAGTGCTGGTATCTTAAGCTCCAGTGCCATATCCCTATATATGCTGGCTGGGGGTGCTTGTGGACTCTTTGAGAAGCTGACATGGATTTTTGTGTCTATGTTCATCAGGGAAATTAGTCTACATGTTCTTTCTTTCTTTCTTTCTTTTCTTTTTTTTTTTGATGTGTCTTTGTTGAGTTTTGGTATCAGGGTTATATTTACCTCATAAAAAGTATTGAGGAGAGTTCCACCCCTTTCAATTTCATGGAATAGCTTATTAAGGAGTGGTGTTAATTCTTGGGTAAAGGTCTGATAGAACTCTGCTGAGAATCCATCAAGTCCTGGACTTTTCTTTTTTAGAAAGCCTTTGATTGCTTTTTCAATTGTGCTACTTGAGATTGGTTTGTTTAGATTTTCAATGTCCTCCTGTGTTAATTTGGTAATGTCATTTGTGGCTCCCAAATTATCATTTTTGTCTTTGATTTTGTTGATTTGCTTCACTTCTTTCTCTTGATGAGGTTGACTAAGGGTCTGTAATTTTATTTATTTTTTCAAAGGTCTAACTCTTTGTTTTGTTGAATCTTTGTATTTTTGTTGTTGTTTTTTTCAATTTCATTGATTTATGCTCTGATCTTAGTTATTTCCTGGTTTGGGATTGGGTTGTTCCTCTTCTTTTAGGGACATGAGTTGGAGGATAAGTTGATTTATTTGATTCTCTCCTGATTTTTGATGAAGTCACTCAGTGCAATAAATTTACCTTTTAAGAATGCTTTTAAACCATCCCAAAGATTTTGATATATTGTATAATCATTCTCATTCATTTCCAAGAATTTCTTGATTTTTGTTCTCATTTCATCTTTGATCCATGCTTCATCTAAAAGTGTATTATTTTTGGGCTGGAGCGGTGGCTCAGCGGTTTCGGCGCTTGCCTGGCAAGCACGAGGACCCAAGTTCAAATCCCAGCACCACGTACACAACTGAGTGTTGGAGCAACTAAGGCCATGTGAAAAACTAAATAAAGTTGTTTCTCTCTTTCTCTGTCTCTCTCACTGTCCCTCTCTCTTTAAAAAAAAGTGTATTATTTTATCTCCAAGTACTTATGTAATTTCTGTTGTTTTCCTAGCTGTTAATTGATAAGATCATACCATTATGATCTGACAGTATACATAGGATTATATTAACTTTTTTATATTTACTAAGAATATCTTTGTGCACTAGGATATTATCTATTTTGAAGAAGGATGCATGTGATGCTGAGAAGAAGGTAAACTCAGCCAACTTGGGATGCAATATTCTGTAAATGTCTGTTAAGTCCCATTGAATGATGGAGTTGTTTAGGTTAGAGATATCTTTATGGATTTTTTGCTTTGCTCATTTGACTGTTGTTGATAGTGGTGTATTTAAGTCCCCCAGTATTATTTTGTTAAAATCAATGAGTGTTTTAATGTCCTGGATTACTTTTTCCATATATTTGGAAGAGTTGTAATGGTAGCATAAATGTTAACTATTATTATATCTTCTTGATGTTGCATTCCTTTTTCCATGATGTAGTGACTTTCTGTATCCCTTTTGACTAATTTTGGTCAAAATTACCTTTGTCAGACATAAGGATTACAACACAGGCTTGATTTCTTGGGCCATAGGCCTGTTAGGGTTTTTTGTTTTTTTCCAACCATTCACGTTCAATTTATGTCTACTTTTGGCTATGGAGTATGTCTCCTGTAAGCAGCATATTGTTAGATTTTGTTTTTTTAATCCCATTGGTCCATTCACATTCAGTACAAGAATATATAAGTGATTCTGGATCCCTGGCATTGTGACCTTTGCTCTATTTTGCATGATCTTGAATATTTTTAGTGAGTTATGTTTTTATTGACTTTCCTCTGTAAATGGGCTTTGGGATTTGTAAGTTTATTCCTATGTTTAAAGTTTGTCTTTGTGTATTCTCTGTAGAGCTGGTTTTGTGTTCATGTATTTTGCTAGTTTGCTCTTATGATGGAAGTATTTTATTTACCCATCATGTTTAAAACTGAGTTACAGCAGAGTATCATATCTTTGGCTAAAAATTATTTTCTTTCAATATTTGAAAAATATCATCCCATGCTCTTCTGGCCTTGATTGTCTAATCTAAAAAGCCCATAGTTATCCCTATTGGTCTGCCTCTGAATGTGATTTGGTGTTTTTCTCTTACTGCTTTTAAAATTCTTTCCTTGACTTATCTGTTATTGATTTTTTACATGATGTGTCTCAGTGAATTTCTCATTTGGTTAGGTCTATTTGCTGTCCTATAGGCCTCTTGAATTTGAATTTCTAGGTGAGTTCTGATACGGGGAAAATTTTCTTTGGCTATCTCATTGAGATGGTTCTTTATGTTGTTTATTTGTTGTTCTATGTTCTCCCCTATCCCAATGACTATCGGATTATTTATTCTCATCTTGCCCCGCACTTCTTGGAAGTTCTGATCATGTACAGTAAGTTTCTTGTCTATCCTCCTTGCACTCAAGATTATTCAACCTGTCTTTGTTATCTGATATTTGTTCTTTGAGAGCTGAAGTTCTATTTTCTACTGAATTTAATCTGATATTAATATCTTCCATTGAGCTTTTAATTTGGTTGACTGTTTTTCAATTCTAAGAGCTCTTCTATGTCTCATTTCAGAATGTATAGCCCTTTATCAAAATGGTCTCTTTCAGCTCCTGAAATTGCTGTTTTATTTCCTTCCTTAAGACTTCTTTTAATTCTTTGATTGTTTTAATAATCAGATTTTTGATACTTTTTTCTAGGTTTTAATCCAAGACCCTATCCATGGTCTTCTTGTCTGGGGATTTGTGGGTTTGAGAAGAAAAATTGCTTCCTTTTTTCTTCATTTTTTGGGCTAGGGAGAGGTGCCTCTGAGCCCTTTTTGGTTATATTTGTGGATGTTGATGAGTTTTGGGTTTTTTGACTTTTTGATAGCTTGGGCTGGGTGCAATTTGGGAAGTTGAGATTAACAGCAGGCACCCCAATCTGTGATTAATTATTTGCCTCTGCAATTTCTAATACCTCACAAGATAAGACAAAAGAGACAATATAAGCAGCCAATGGGTACAAAAACCAGTATTAACCTAGTTACTTTTTTCCTTCTGAAACTGTTAACATGTTAATTACCACCTATGAGTGGAATGGTGGGATTAGCAATTACCTTTGGTTACAACATTATTAACCATCAGACTATAACTAGATTAAAATCAACCAAGCATTATCAAATCTGGCACTTACATTGAATTTCCATTGAGGCCCTCAACAAGGAAGAAGAGACAATATGTTCAGTTAAAGCATATAATAAACAGTGTTGAACTTGTTAATCTATTCCTTTGGTCATCAATTAGTTATTACCTATGGAAGGAAATATGTGATTAGCAATTATTTCCAGATGGAGCAAAATGATATTAAGTGTACAAACATCTGAGAGAAAAGAACTGAGGTAGGAGGGTAAATAGTCATGTGATTATGAAGCCAGAGCAAAAAATAAATAAATAAAATAAAATTTAAAAATGCAAAAAAGAGAGAGACAGAAGGAGAGACTGGGAAAATGATATTGGGGGAGTGGTGAGCCTTGGAAGAATAGGGTTTGGCTATTGCCAAAGAACAGGAAATATCTGGGTAACAGAAAAGTGGACTGCTAGCGAGATTTGCCACCCTGGCCTCAGGTGGTGTGTGTGTACTAATATTTACATTAAAACAAGTGTTAAAGGGAAATATAAGAAATAAATAAGTAGAAGGAAGAAACAAGTCCAATGCAACACTTAGTACACACACACACATTCAAAAAAACAAAACAAAACAAAACAATCAATCTCTGATGTATGGATTGAAACTGCCCTGCTGATCACCACTAAATTCTGACCAATTATCTTGGAATTTTGTCCCAGAGTCTGGGTTCTTGAGACTTGGTAGGGAAAGTGTTTGCCCTCAGACAACTCTTTCACTTCCCCAATCTAATAATCTCTGGTTTAACTGTCCTGCAGTCCACACTGGCTCCAGGATCTCCTTTCTGTTCTGGATGAATTTGCCCTGAGGTTGTAGGGGGATCCAGTTGATGAGAATGAGCATCTGATACAAAGTTCTGCCTGCCTTGCTATATGCTCAAAATGGCTGCAGCCTGCATCACTTAGGGCTGGAAGGGGAAACAATGTTCTCTCTTCCAGAGCAGAGATGCCAGGGAGTTGTTCCAGTTTAAGTACAGAGCAGATCTCCTGTTTGTCTTCTGTCTATTCACAGCAGAGTGTAAGATCCTGACAGGATTGTGAAGATAACGCCTTTGATTCCTAGCTCTGTTTCCCTGCCTGTTTGTCCAAAATAACTACAGTCTGACCTCCTCATAGAGGAGAGGGGGAAATCTGCCCCCTCCTCTGCAGTAGAGATGCAGAGAGGACCTACTTTCAGCCCAATATAGTTTTTCTAGGTGCAGTCAGAAGAAGGGATCAAAATGAGTCTATCAGCATCTTTCCTGCTACTGTACTGATTGAAGGGCAAGGCTGATTCCTGGTGACTAGCTGGGTCTGAATTAGTTCCTGTTTTCCACTTGCTACACCTAAGTCTCCCAGTTCAGTAAATCTTTTCCTGCACCTTACAGGAAGGTAGTTTTCCTCTCATAGATTGGTAACTGGTGCATTTGACCTGCCAAAATTTTTGAATTTGGGCTTAGTCAATGATTTTCTTAGAACAAGGTTAGATGCAGAGTTAATAAAGATACTTCTTGACTTGTATAGTCAGAAAAAAATCAAGAGCTGATGGAAAGAGGGCTCAATACTTTTGCTACAGTGAAAAACCATAAATCCTTGACAAGATTTGATCCCATGAGATTTCGAATTCATTGTCAGAGAAGAAAGCTAAAACCTCATAACAAAGTCTATCACTATCACCGTAACTATGTAAAATAAATAGCTTCCAAGTACTTCCCTAAAGTAACATGTCATTCTTCATTACAGTAGAAAAACAGGGGAAATGGAATACTTAGATATTTTGAAGGTTGTTAGATTCAGAGTCTACACACACTTCTATCATGGTTGCCTTTGTGCCATTAGGATGAGCTTGTTAGACTGGGGGATTCTGGAATGCGGAATGTAAATGGAGACCTCACTCATGTCCATATCCATCTTACAGTGATTCAAAAGCTTTTATAAACATACCTTCTGGCAATGTTTCCATTCCTTCTAAGCATAATTGGAACTGTTACACATAACTACTGGCTGAACCCTCACATTTGGTTCTCTGATCTGACAAAGAAAGACCTTTATTGTAGAAAATGTAAAATAAAAGTCCTTGAGCCATCTCCATCAACTCCCCACCAAAAACATAAAGATACACCCACAAAAAGAGCTTATTAGAAGCAATATCATATTTTTGTTAGGCTGTAGAGATTAGGATTATGCTTAAAGTATTAAAAACTATAGGGATAATAGTATAATTCATATCTCTGTTCATTCCATTTGTATGGTTTCTGTAAAAACTAAATGGAGTATGGCAGATTTCAATGAACTGTTGTAACATAACCAAGATGTAACACCCATCATGATTTGTGTCTAGAATATATTTATTATAACATTTCAACATATCATCTTATACTTAAGAAACTATTGACTTGAAATTTTTTTCAATCTCTATCTTTGAAGTGGATCAAAAGTCATTTCCATTTGAGAAGAATAATAGTACACAGTCACAGTTTTACCCAACGAGTACCTCTCCTTCTATCACAACATGGTCTATAATAACCAGGATGGTTTTCATGATTTGCACTCTAGAGAACATCATATTCATCCAGTATGCCTATATAATCATTCTAATAAGACCTGTGAATAGTAAGTGGCAAGTAAGTCTAATACTCATGTAAGACACATATTTTCAGAACTTAAGAAATAAAAACCTAAATATTTTAGGATCCTGCCACATTAGTAAAATTTATTGGATGCCGATGATGTTGAATTTCCCTTTTGGTTGTTGTTGTTGTTTTTTTATTTTTTATTTTTCCAAAGAAACAATGTATTTATATTCTGAAAATTAGATTTACAACCCAAAGTCCCCCCAATTACCCACCCTTATCCCTCTCCCCCTTCTTCCCAATACATCTCTACAAATGTCTTAGATTGTATGACATTACACCTTATCTGGATTTAAAACTTGATAATGGACCTCCTTTCTCAATGGCCAGAGTCTAGCTCCAGCCTCCAAAGATGAGTGAAGACATTCAACCCTTGGTTCTCTGGATTATGATGACTTCACTTCTCATAGTTTCTTCCATAGCCATCCATTTACCTTCAAAGGATGCAATATCTTTGTTTCTAATTGCTGAGTAAAACTTCATGGTATATATGTACCACAGTGTTTTGATCCATTCATCTAGAGATGGTCATCTGGGTTGTTTCCATAATCTAGCTAAATTGAGCTGCTATGAACATCAATTTCGCCATGTCACTGCAATGTGCTGATTCTAAATCCCCTGGAAAAGTACCCAGGAGAGGAATAGCAGGATCGTATAGTGGGCTCATCCCTAGTTTTTGGAGGAGTCTCCACACTGCTTTCCAGAGGGGCTGTACCAGTCTACAGTTCCACCAACAGTGTGCTAGTGTGCCTATCTCCACAACCCCTCCAGTATCTATTATTGTTTATTTTCTTCATTTTTGCAAATCTGACTAGTGTGAGGTGATATCTTAATGTAGTTTTCATTTGCATTTCTCTGATTACTAGTGATTTGGAGCACTTTCTCATGTATTCTTTGGCCTGATCAATGTTGTCTGTTGAGAAGTTTCTATTTTGTTCTTTGGCCTACTTATTAATTGGGTTGTTTGTGTTTTTGAAGTTGAGATTTTTGAGGATTTTGTAGATTCTGGAGTAAAGGCCAAGGTACTTTACTCTGTACATCCTATCATTAAGAAAACAATATAGCACTTAGCAAGTCTACTTAGATTTCAAAATTAGAATTTATCACTGAGCAAATTCTAAGAATCTGTGATACCCTGAACACATTTTTAAGGAATATATATGTATATAAAATAATTGAAACTGCATTTTTAAATTTCTTGACCTGTATGTAGTATACTAATGTATCCAGAAAGACTTAGACTAATGGGTAGAATGGAGGTGTTTCCATGCTTGTTTATTGTCCAAATATTGCATTTGAAAACACTTTCTAGGGACTAACTATACTAGGAACTACATGTTTATGTACTTTATGATTAAATATGCCATTCTGGGCTAAGTTCTTATTTCCCACCATGAGAGAATCCTAGCAAAGTTGTTATTCACAAACCATTGCTCTTCAGAATTTGTGTCTATCGAAATTGATTTTTTTGACTCTTTAAATTTCCTAATATCACTCACTTAATGCTGGCTATGTTGTTACTCATGACTGCATCATCCATTATAATATATGTGAATACTGGCCCCAGTGACTCTCTCAAACTTTGTTGTTGCTCTTATTCTCACTGCAAATGAAAAATCTTTCCTGATAGTGCAGGAAAATGTAAAAGAAAATGTTTTGTTAATAATGTTATTTTATTGCTATGAATTTCATGGCACAAAAGTAAACCAAAATATTTTCCAACATTGTCTTTTCTTGAAATGTTTAGGCCCTAATGACTACATTTCTAGAACATGATCACTTCCAATATTTATTGCATCTGCATCTAATATGCTGCAACTGGAATAACTGGAATAGACAAAGTGCCCATGGATGAAGAGAAAAGGGTGATACAATTCAAGCAAAAATATCCATTCTTCATCCAGCATGGCTTAAAACTAATCCAGGAGAGCATCCTGCTACTACCTGGGCCTGAAGCAAAGTAGAAATTCAAGAAGAAAAAATTTTTTTCCTTGTTATGAAAGAAAGGTATCAAAAGTTTCAAAAGATAGGAATTTGTGGAAGGAGCAGGCACTGCTATAGTACTAGGAAACCCAAGATACACAGGATAAAGGAGGCTTTCTGCTAGTGCTCAACTCTCCACTGTGGGACCTATAAATAGCAGTGTGACACTATAAATAGCAGTGTGGAGGTGGCACTACATTTGCAACACAGAAGAGATGAGAGCAAACAAAAGTCCCACATAGAATCTGAATCCCGAGCTGATGGCAAAATGCTGATAGCTCTGATACCTTAACGCACTGTCTGCTACAGTTTGAGCATAGATTAAGTGTCTTCCATTGTCCATTGCGACTGGAGGCTTGGTCTCCCGGACAGAGTATTAGGAAGAGGTGTGAAACCTTCAAGAGTTGGGGGATGGGGCTGGAGCAGTGGCTCAGCGGTTTTGGTGCTTGCTTGGCAAGCATGAGGACCTGGGTTCAGGCCCCAGCACCACATATACAACTGAGTGTTGGAGCAACAAAGGCCATGTGAAAAACTAAATAAAGTTGTTTCTCTTTCTCTGTCTCTCCCACTGTCCCTCTCTCTTAAAAAAAAAAAAAGAGTTGGGGGATAAGGTGATATGTCATTGGAGATGTACTCTCATGAGTTAATTCTTGTGTGACACCATAAGTAGTTCTTTCAAAAGTGTTGTTTATAAAAGGACAAAGCCTGAACTCTTCCCATGCCCTCTACTTTCTCATTTGAGATGAAGTATCTGCTCCTGTACATGCTCTTGCTGTTGTCATCCACCAACTGCTATGTGACCCTCACCAGCCAATATATGTGTCATGCATTTGAATTCCCAAACCTGCGAGCTAAATAAACATCTTTTTCTTAATATGTATCCTGTGTCAATAATTCAGTTATAGCAGTGAAAAATTGCATAATATAATATCCAAAACGAGACTGTAACCCTAAATCAATGTTCTGCACCATGCTGGTGTCCTAATTTCATACAGCCCACAAAGGTAATACTTTCTTAGATGACCCACACAGAAAAGAGGCTGCTAATTATGGAGTTATTTCAGAGTTATTTAAGGTAACTAATCAATGGCCCAGGTAGGAAAAGAAATGGTTAAGCAACAGAAAGAAACCCAATGGTAAAGGATTGGAACCAGGGTCTATGCAGGTGCTGTCTGGGCTTCCTAGATGGCTGTTTCCAAGCATCAAAGAGTCTTAATGATCAGAATCTCTCATCTTACCTTGGGGCATTCCAATCACATAGCACAGCTGACTCCAACCACATTTTATTAAAAAGGATTTTAGAAAATTTTGAGAAGGCACTTTAAGTTGTAGATTAACGAGAGGCAAATATGCTTGAATATGTACTTTGCTTGTCCAAGTAAGAGAGGAACACTACAATGTATATGATGAGGAAAAATTCCAATTATTAGTAGTTCTCAAAATATTATCTGACAAATATCTGTTGGAACATAACAAATGAAATAGATTATAATTTTAGTAGATGTATTCAATGATTCATATTTATTAATGCAACAAAAACTTACTGATCTCTTGTTCAGTGACAAACTCTGTTTTATATTATGAGTAAATAAAGATGCCTACATAGAATTCATATACCAGCAGAGAACACGGACAATAAACAAGAGATTATATACTATGGTGTTATCTATAAAACAATGTGGTAAGGGTTTAAGGGGTGATGGAGGCTAAGAATACAGATAAAATGATTAAGGACAGTCTGAAGAGAGGGTATTTAAGAAAACATTTTTCTAGATAAAGGAGATAGCCATGTGAATACCTGTAAGAAGACAGGGAAGATCAAGTGCAGGTTGTGTTGGGTAAGGTTGATAATGGCCAGGTTGACAGGTTTGGAAAATAGGGTTGAAGATTGTGTAAAAGAAATACACGGAAATGTGAGAGGGTATGAGGCTGGAGAAAAGACAAGAGGATATGGGGTCTTGCAACAATTGTAAAGACTTTGTATTTTCTTTTAATTTTTATGGAAACCCACTTGCAAAATAATATGACCCGATTTTTATGTTTAACTTGGTGCTTTCATCATACGTAAAGAATTGCATGTTGGTAAATGTGGAAGTGAGGAGTTGAATTAGAGGCTGTTTTAGTAACCTGTGTGATGAAATGTTCCACATACATAGAATTAAATGGTTAAACATCCTCAGAGCTTTGCACAAGTACATAGTTTATCATCATTTGCTGTTCTTGCTACATATATATATAATGCTTTATGCATGCATAGATATATATATCAGTACACATTGTGCTATATATAGCAATGTTTCCCTAAAATCTATTAAATATAAACATATTAATTCTATAAAATGGCCATACTTCATTAAGATAGTTAAAAAATGGAGTTTCCCAAAGCACTCCATTAGTGTCCTTAGCACATTGAAGAAAATAAATTTTATAATTTAAAACTGTTTGATTCTACCAACAAGAAGTTTATTTCCATCTTAGGATAAATATATTATCCATTACAGGTTTTCAAATTTGTGAAGGCAGTCGTCAACTATAATTCAAAGTATGCTCTAATGTGGAGGAAATGACAAAATATTTCAAAATAGAAAAAAAATATAGAACTTTATATGATATACAGTGTTTCTTTAAATATTTCCAATGAAAATGCTTAACGTGGAAGAAATTAGCCAGTCTAAAATAAAACATACAGATATTGAATAATCATTCTCTCTGCTGCAGATGATATATCTCACCATATCTTGCCAACACTTAATCACTTTTATGGAATTACAATTTGGTTCTCACTAACTGTGATTTACTTAGTGTGGGTTGATTTATGCCATTGAGAATTTGTTTAGTTAATGGAACATTTTAATTTATGACAGAAGGCAGTATAAAATTGCTTTGAATATCTGGATTGCATTACCATTGACTGCCGATCAAAATTTTAAATGAGATGAAAAGTGACAGATAGAAGCATTTTTATTTCAGTTATACCTATTACTGGTAGAGTACAGATTTGAAACTAAAAACACAAGAAACTAGTGGCTTTTACACTTGTTTCTCCAAATTCTTGACTAAATGCTGCAGTTCTTACTAACATATGGTGCGGTCTGTGAAGTCTTTTCAGTGAAGCCTCACAGGGAACGAGTGAGATGTTTCATAATGTAGTGTCATCAGTATGCTATTGGCACCCAGTACTGGGTCTCCTTTCATCTGGCCCAGATGGTACAGATCCTTGACTCTTACAGTGTCTGCCTGAGATAAGAAAAAGTTGAAAGAAAACTAGCTGATGATTTATTCTGATGATTTCAGAATAAGATGCATGGATCAAAGAAGTCACAAGCTACTAACGTTTAGGGATTTCTATTAGTGTGGATTTATTTAACCTTTGTGATAAGGTTATATAAATTTTTATTTAATGCTTGACATAAGTATCTATTTCTACACAGCAACTGTTCATTCATGCCTCTAAGTATTTCCTTCATGCGTTATGACTTTTCTTGAAAGAGTATAATAGGATTAACCTTTCACAGAATCAGAGACTTGCAGTGTTCTGTTAAGTTTACATGTATCTCTAAGTGTTTGTGCCAGATATTTGCTCTTTGCCCATCAAAGGCTTTCTATCCATAAAGATGAATTGCAGAGTGGATGACCTCTCTAGATAGTGTCAGGAGACTCCTTTGTCTTCTGTTGTTCTGTTAGATTTGAGAAATGGAAGGCATTAGCAGAAGGCTGAGGTTGGATACAACAGAGAGATTCCAAGATATTTATTTCCCTAGCTTTCTACCTTCCAGGCCACAGGAGGCTGCAATGGCTA
This sequence comes from Aplodontia rufa, assembly GCA_004027875.1. Taxonomy (NCBI): domain Eukaryota; kingdom Metazoa; phylum Chordata; class Mammalia; order Rodentia; family Aplodontiidae; genus Aplodontia; species Aplodontia rufa. Next base: position 25,030 of record PVKS010020186.1, on the reverse strand, counting down.
TAATCTGCCTGTAGGGTCCTAGTCTCTGTTGTGTCTCCCACAGAGGGAGGGATTGACCCACCGGATTCTGACCACCATTCATTTCCCTTACACCTTCAGCTTTAGGGTGGTGATGGCTTCCCATTTTTCCTAGTCCCAGAATACTCCACTGGTCTTTGTTAGTTTCCCTTAATTGACATAACCAGGCTTTGCAAAAACAAAACCAAAAACCAAAAACAAACAAATAAACAAAAAAACCTTTCACTTAGCTGTTCTTGACATCTTTATTTCCTGCAACATTCTAATGATAGTCATCTAGTCTAAAAACTTGCTGGATGCTTGAGTCTCCACTTCAGCACCTCTTCTAAAAGGAGTCCTTGACCATGTACTTGAAGAAGTATAGGAACAGAGGACAAATCACTCCCTAAGACAACCTATTATTTCCATAGTTAGCCTCTGACTAAATTTAACTTCTTATTTATGGAAAAATAAGAGTAAGTATCTGTGCCACAGTAGAGAAGAGTTTTGCATTGATAGTACCTTCTGGGCTTGGAAGAGTGAAAACTGGATTAAAGGACAAGATTTGGAAGTTAAAGGGTAATTGAATAGATAAAGGCCTCTGGAAACAAGTTGAGATTAAATATCCTTTAGAGCTATGAGTTTACATTTTCAAAATGTAAAACTAGAGGCCATTCATTTATATCCCTATAGTTATAAACTAGGGACTTTCTTATCTTTATAGATGGTAATTGTTTACGTTAAGAGGATTGCTGTTTCTTCCCCTCTAAGGAGTGGGGGAGAGCAGGCCTATAGCAGTTTCCACAAATTTGGAGCTCCTCCTTTGTGGTACTACCCCTTTACAAACATATGCCTAATCACCTGGCTCTCATGGCATCAAGATAAAGAAGGCAAGGGAGTGTGAGGACCCAATACAGTAAGAAAAATTAGTTGTCTACTCAGAATTAGAAACCTCATATTTGTTTTCAGAACAACATAAATGTATATTTTTTTAAAAAAATATTATCACCATGACACTTCTATCTTTAGACTGGCTCAATAAGCTTTCAGAATAGAACACCTTTTCAGAAGTTGATCTTGGTATCATGAATCTATTTCTTTTCTTTTTTTTTCTTGATCTTCAAATATATTAAAGTTCTCTCTCTTGGTTATTTTTGTTTTCATTTTTTTGTAGAAACTCCAGCTATATTCAGCCTTAAAGTAAATGATATTTTAAGACTCAAAAATCAAATGCAACATATATTCCCCTTACATATTTTGTTTAATATGTAAAAGGATCAATTTTAGAAAGAAATAGAGAAGATCAAGGCGACAAGGACAATTATAATATTGCTATAATTTTGCATCTTGGTGGAGAATTAACTGTAATCACTTTCAGTTATTTGGCAAGTCAACTCAAGATTCATATTCCTGGGAAAAATATTATACTTGTTTGGCATGGTTAGATTATAACATCATCCTTAGTGAAGAGACTGAGTCATCTTGATTGGCATTCTATACCAGTCATTTGTAATGGGAGAAGAGAATTATATAAAGGAAATTATCAATGCCATTACCAGAAAAAATAGATGATAACTAGCTAAAAAGAAACACTGATAACATTTTTTGCTAGTAAAAGAAAGAATATGAGCAAAATGCCAAGTAAGGATGGGGAAGATAACTTTGAAAACTAGGTAATAGTCTTGCAAAAGGGGCACTATGGACGATTGTGAAGAGAAAAGCAGTAAGTAAATTGAAGTAGATGGATTTTGTTAATAATTTTTATTATTCTTTTTCTTCCACACTATGCTTTTGCCCCCTTTATCAAATATCAAATAGTTCAAGATATGGGGGTTTGTCTCAGGATCTTCTATTCGGTTCCACTGGTCTTCAGTTCTGTTTTGATACCAATACCATGCTGTTTTTGCTACTACAGCTCTGTAGTATAATTTCAGGTCAGGGATTGAGATACCCCCTACTTCTTCCTTCCTGCAGAGTAATGTTTTAGCTAGTCTGGGTCTCTTGTTATTCCATATGAACTTGAGAATTGCTTTTTCTGTATCTGTGAAGAATGTCATTGGTATCTTGATGGGGATTGCATTAAATCTGTATAGGGCTTTGGGTAGAATGGCCATTTTTATTATATTGATTCTGCCTAACCATGAGCATGGAATGTTTTTTCATCTACTCATGTCTTCTGTAATTTCTTTTCTTAGTGTTTGATAGTTTTCTTTGTAGAGGTCCTCATTATCATTTGTAAGATTGATGCCCAACAATTTCATTTTTTTAGAGGAGATGGTGAATGGGAGAGATTTCCTGATTTCTTCTTCTGCAGATTTGTTGCTGGAGTAAAGGAATGCTAGTGACTTACTGAAGTTGATCTTGTATCCAGCTACTTTGCTAAAATCTCATATAAGCTCTAGGAGATTTCTGGCCTAAGTTATTGAGTCTTCTAGGTACAGAATCATGTCATCAGTGAATAGAGATAACTTAACTTCCTCTTTTCCTATACAAATACCTTTGATTTCCTTGTCTTGCCTGATAGCTCTGGCAAGGGTTTCAAGGACTATATTGAACAAGAGTTGGGAAAGCGGACAGCCTTGTCTTGTTCCTGAATTCAGTGGAAATGCTTTCAGTTTTTCTCCATTGAGGATAATATTGGCTATAGGTCTGTTGTAAATGGATCTGACATAGTTAAAGTATCTTCCCTTGATCCCTATCTTTTCCAGAGCTTTGAACATAAAGTGGTGTTGAATTTTGTCAAATGCCCCCTCTGCATCAATTGATATGATTATATGATTTTTGTTTTAAATTGTTTATGTGGTAGATTATATTTATTGATTTAGGTATGTTGAACCATACTTGTTTTCCTGGAATGAAGCCCACTTGATCATGATGTATTATCTTTTTAATGTGCTTTTGTATCCGATTAGCTAAATTTTTATTAAGGATTTTTGCATCAATGTTCATCAGGGAAATTGGTCTGTAATTTTCTTTTCTTCACATTTCTTTGTTGGGTTTTGGAATCAGTGTAATATTTGCTTCATAAAAAGTGTCTGGGAGTGTTCCCACTCTATCAATTTCCTGAAAGAGTTTGTAGAGGATCAGTGTAAGTTCTTCTGTGAAGGTATGGTAGAATTCAGTGGTATATCCATCCAGACCTGGGCTTTTCTTTCTTGGGAGACCTTTGATTGCTGCTTCAATTTTGCTATCTGTGATAGGTTGGGAGATTTTCAATGTCCTCCTGTGTTAAAGAGGGGATGTCGTGTGTGTCCAAGAACCTGTCCATGTCTTCCAGGTTATCAAATTTGGCAGAGTATAAGTTTTCAAAATAGGTTCTGATAATCTTCTGGATCTTGGATGAGACTGTGGTGATATCCCCATTTTCATCTCTGATTTTGTTGATTTGCTTCTTTTTGTTCTTCCTTTTGGTAAGGTTGGAAAGGGGTCTGTCAATTTTGTTGACTCTTTCAAAGAACCAACTCTTAGTTTTGTTAATAGTTTATATAGTTTTTTTGTTCTCAATTTTGTTGATTTCAGCTCTGATTTTGGTAATTTCCAGTCTTCTCTTAGTTTTGGGGTTTAATTGTTCCTCTTTTTGTAGTTGCTTGAGTTGAAGCATAAGGCTATTTATCTGGTCTCCTTCTAGATTTTTGATGTTTGCACTCAGTGCTATAAATTTAGGCAACTGAAGCTGGATCCTTATCTTTCACCATCCATAAAAAATTAAGTCAAAATGGGTCAAAGATCTGGATATTAAGCCAACAACTTTAAACTTACTAGAAAAAGAAGTAGCATCAACACTACAGGACATAGGAGTCGGCAGCACCTTCCTCAAAAAAACTCCCATGGCTTAAGCAGTAAAATCAAGAATAAATGAATGGGATGCAATTAAACTAAAAAGTTTTTGCACAGCTAAAGATCTAGTCAAGAGCATCAAGAGAGAACATACAGAATGGGAGAAAACCTTTGCCTGCTATACCTCAGACAGAGGGCTAATATCCAGAATATACAAGGAACTAAAGAAACTAAACACCAAACTCACAAATAATCCAATCAATAATTGGGCTATGGGGTTTTAAAAGAAACTTCTCTAGAGTGGAAGTCCGGAAAGCCCATAGATATATGAGAAAATGCTCCACATCATAGCTATAAGGGAAATACAAATCAAAACTTCAATGAGATACCACCTCACTCCTGTTAGAGTGGCAAAAATGAAAAATTTGAACAACAACAGATGCTGGAGGGGCTGTGGGAATAGAGGAACACTGTTACACTGCTGGTGGGACTGCAAACTGGTTCAGCTACTCTGGAAAGCAGTGTGGAGAATCCTTAAAAAATTAAGGATGGAACCACCTTATGACCCAGCTATCCCACTCCTGGGTATTTTCCCAAAAGAGTTTTTATCGGCATATTATAGTGATGTGGCTTCATCAATGTTTATAGCAGCTCAATTTACTATAGCTAGATTATGGAACCAACCCAGATGTCCCTCACTCGACGAGTGGATACAAAAACTTTGGTATATATACTCAATGGAATACTACTCGGCCATTAGAGAAGACAGTACTATTGCTTTTGTGATGAAATGGATGGAGATGGAAAGAATTAGGCAAAGTGAATTATCCCAATCTGAGAGACTCAAAGGCCAAATGGTATCTGTCATCTGTGGAAGTTAGAATACATCGGGAAGTAGTATGTTAGATGGCAAAGCTAATAATAACTTCAAATTGTATGATTCTTTTTGCAACAGGGAGACGACTCCCTAGGATACTTGGAGGTGTAGGCTGGGGGACAGAGTTGGGGCAGGACTTAGGAAAATCACCTAGGAGACTGGAGGAACCGAATATAGGGGAATCATCTCAGAAGGTAGTGTCTGACCTCCATGAGTTATCCATTTAACTCAGGGGTTCTTCTGGGGGAAACAATAATGTGGGGAACCCAAGCTGGGCATCCATGACATGGCTTTAGCCCTAGATAACTAAGTATATATTCATTTGTTCTGGAATATTTGATAATGTTTTCCCCTCAATTGTAACTATATATCATTTAATAAATAATAAATAAACAAAAAACAAGCTAAGAAATGGGGACTGGAGCAGTGGCTCAGTGGTTAAGGTGCTTGCCCAGTATGTGTGAGTACCAGAGTTAAAATCCCAGCACCACATACACAATGAAGCCTAGGAGCAACAAAAGCCACATGCAAAACTAAATAAAAATCGTTTTTCTTTCTTTAAAAAAATAATAATAATTTTTACTATTCTCATGTTTTGTTTTGTATTTTTTATTCGGAGTAGGTCAAATTGTATACCATTTTAAAAGTGCTACAAAAAATCTAAATAAGATGCCTATACCAAATTTATTTTCATGATAGGTTGCTCTATGTTTCCTGGGTTAAAGAGAGATATTTCAATGTGAAATATTTATATATTAATATTAATACATATAAATATATAAATATTAATATATATTAATATTTCAATGTGAAATATTATATATACACATATAAAATATATATAGACCAAGAAATTATATTGTCTGTATCCTGCAACTTTTCAGAATTCATCTATTAATTCCTAAAGGTTTCTTTGAGGGGTTGGGGGAAGGTAGTCTTAAGGGTTTTCTACATATAGGATTATGTTGTCTGCAAATAAGAATAATTTTATTTATTTATTTCTAATTTGTATGTCTTTTGTCTTTCTTATCTGACTGTTTATATTTATTAGTGCTTCTAGTTCTGTATTGATTAGTTTTCAAAGTGGACATGTTTGCCCTGTACCTGATCTTAGAAGAAAAAACTTACATTTGCCCCATGGATTACAAAGTTAGCTTTTTTTTTTTTAAATAAATGACCTTCATTATATTGAGGAAATGTCCTTCTATACCCAGATAGGATATTGAACTTTATCAAATTCTTTTGTCCTTTTATATCTTATTTGTATCTTTTAATCTGTTAACAGGATTATCAGATTGATTGATTAACATGGTTAAACCATATTTGCTTTGCAGGGATAAATCCCACTTGGTCATGATGTTTAGTGTCTTTGATGTATTGTATAATTCAGCTTATTATTATTTTATGGAGGATTTTGTGTCTATCTTCATCAGAGAAATTGACACATAGTTTTCTTCTCTTGTATTTTCAGCTTCAGTATCAGGGTGACACTGGCTCCATATAGTGAGATTTCAAGTATTCCTCCCACTTCTATTATCTAAAAAGAGATAGACTTTCCAACACATAGTGTTGGGAAAACTATATATCCACATGTAAAAGAGTGAAATTGGTTCATCATCTAACATGATACACAGAAATATGCTTGAAATGGTTTTACAGACCTTGATATACAACCCAAAACCCTAACATTTTTAGAAGAGTATATTGAAGAAAGGTTACTTAATATTATCTTTGGCAATGATTTTAAGATAATACCTAAACATCAAGAATTGAAGCAAAAATATTCAAGTGGACTACACTGAGTTAAAAAGCTTCTGTACAGCAAAGAAATGTCCACCAAAATGAAACTACAACTTTTGGATAGGAGAAAATATTTGTGAACACTATATTTGAAAAGAGGTTAATATCCTGAATACATAAGGAAGTCCTACAACTCAGTATGAAATAAAGCAATATAACTCAATTTAAAAACACAAAGGAATTGAAAAGACATTTCTCCAAAACAAGACATATAAATGGACAATTATATCCAAATGGGATTGGCATCTTGGAAAAAGTAAATCAAAATCACAATGAAATATTATCTATACTTGTTAGAAAGATTATTACCAAAAAGAGAAGAGCTAACAGATGTTGGTGAGGGTGTATGTAAAAGAGAACCTTTATAAATTTTTGGAGAGAGTTTAAACTGCACCCATTATGGAAAACATTATAGAGTACTCTCATAAAATTAAAATTAGAATTACTGTCCAACACAACATTCCCAAATATACTCCTACATTCATTATAGGTTTATTCAGAATAGCTAAAATAGGGAAACAATCCAAGTATCTACTTATAGGTGAATGGAGAAGTAGAGTTATGTTTTATTTATATAATGGAATATTATTGGGTTCAGTTTCGGTCAGGTTTTTCATCACTATGAGTAAAAAGACCTGACAAGAACAATTTCAGAGGAGGAAATGATTATTTGGGACTCATGATTTCAGGTCTCAGTCCTTATAGGCTGACTTCATTGCATTGGGTCTAAGATAAGGCAGAACTTCATGGCAAAAGGGTGTGTAAATGAAAACAGCTCAGAAAATGATAATCAGGAAGCAGAGAGAACTCAACTCAACTGGAACAAAATATAAACCCCAAAGTCATTACCCCAGTGACCTGCTTTATCTAGATATACACTGCCAACTTACAATTACTACCCAGTGGATATGTCAGTGAATTAATCCACTGATTAGGTCTCAACTCTCATAATCTAATCAATTAACCTCTGACCATTCTTGCATTACCTCATATATGAGGTTTTGGGGTCACCATGTATCCAAACCATAACAGGCCATAAAACAGAGATCTTTTCTTTTATAAAAACATGGATAGATACAGAATATTAAAAAAACTCTAAATATACAAAAATAGTAAAAACAAGTAATTAATCTAAATAAAATATGGAACAATGAAATATACTGATCAATATACAAGAAGAAGTAAAAGAAAAATAAAACTGTGTAGTATGGGTCAAATAGAAAGCGTAAAGATTATAGGTACTATTATTATTACAAATAATAACTGAAATAGTTCAATTACAGGGAAATTATGTATTTGGATTACACAGTGAAACAAATATTTTCTTAATTGTGGAATATTTTTTGAAAAAGGCAAATACAGGGCTGGAGCAGTGGCCCAGAAGTTGTAGTGCTTGCCGGGCATGCACAAGGATGTGTGTTCAAACCCCAGCACCACATACAGAATGAAGTGTCACAGCAACGAAAGCCACATGAGAAACTAAATAGAATTGATTCTCTCTTTCTCACTGTCCCTCTCTCTTTAAAAAAAAAAAGAAAGAAAGAAAAAAAAAAGAAAAAGGAAAATACATAAAGCAGAACAATAGCTAGCAGGATAATTACCAGGATAGAGGTTGGTGGAAAGGTAGGTGAAAAGTTACAAGGTTGTAGTTATATAAGATGAATATGTCTAGAAATTTAATGCACAACATGAGTTAATTACATGGTCTAATGAAACATGCTAAGGTTGCAGGTGCTCTTAACACATGTACACACACACATTAAAAAAGTATGTAAAATTGTGTAAATATTAATTTCCTTGACTGCAGTAACCATTCCATTATGTACATGTATGTCAGTACATAATTTGTGTATCTTAATATGCATAATACATTTTTTAGCAAGATGTTCATCCCCAGTGAAAATATATCTTTAATAATGGTTTAAAAGAAAGAATGTTTGTAGATGTAAAAAAAAATTGTTTTTATCACAGCTTCACAAAAAGAAATCTCAAAGCAGAAGGAAAATGTACACAACAAGAAATGGAATTTAAAAAGAAATGGAGATTAATAAAAGCTCTACATGGGGATAAATATAAAACACGAAATGACAACACAAAATAGTATCAGTATATGCTGTACAACATAAAATATGAATAAAAGCTTATGTTTGGGAACAATAATGAAAGATAGAGGATAAGAAGAAAATGGTCCCAAGATTGTGGAGTGTCTTGTAAATGGAACCTCTGTGACTTATATTAAACTGTAATAAACATGTGTATATTGTGATTCCCTAAGGCAAACATACAAAATAGTTTTTAAATAGTTCTTCATCTAAATAAAACAAGGAACTATTAAATTATTGATTAATATACAGGAAGAAATAGAAGAAAAATGGAACTTTATATTATGCATCAAGTAGAGAACAAGTAGATTATAGATAGTAGCCAATATTGTTACTAATTATGTTAAAAATGAAATAGTTTAATGAAAAGGCAAAAATAAATTTAAATTAAACAAAGAAACAGTTATTTTTCTGTTTTCATGAAACATTCCTTAAATACAGAGAGATTGAATGTATAAGAGTTGGAAAAGATACACTTTACCATTATTAACACACACATACACACACACACAAACAACAGGTGAAAGTAGGCAACAATAAACTCCAAATAAAAGAGTATCATTAGAGTTAAAAGGAAATATTTGAAATAACAAAGAAATAATTCTAGAAAAAATATAACGATTGTCAATTTGACTTTATTAATTGTTATAGCTTCAAAACAGGTGATACAGGGGCTGGATTGGTGGCTCAGTGGTTGCAGCACTTACTTAGCATTTGCAAGGATGCAGGTTCGAGCCCCAGCACCACATACACAACAAAGTGTCAGAGCAATGAAAGCAACATGAAAAACTAAACAAAATTGATTCTCTCTCTCTCTCTCATTGTCCCTCACTCTTTAAAAAAAAGACATATGATACAAAAATGGATAGAATTAAAAGAGACAAAGATAACTTAATAATTGTACAGGCAGATATATACACACCGCAACTGGAGCAAGAAAGAGAAAAATAGCTTACACAAGTTTAACAATTTATGTATCTATTTAATTAACTAAAACTAATATATACCATAATATATACACTATATAATGCATAATTTATAATATATATGATATAATATATTGTACCAAACCAAGTAGAATTTAGTCCAGGATTGATTGGTTAAACATTTTAGACTCCTTTTCAGTGATGAATTAATGCATGAATACAGGAATCATGATGAAATAATTATAGAAAAGTCAAAATAACCATAGAATGTAGGTGATAAGTATATGAGGGTTCATTACTACAGAGACACAGGTACATCAATGTTTATAGCAGCTCAATTTACAATAGCTAAACTATGGAACCAACCCAGATGCCCCTCACTGGACAAGTGGATTCAAAAACTGTGAGATATATATATATATACACTCACACACACAATGGAGTTCTACTCTGATATTAGAGAGAACAACATCATGGCATTTACAAGCAAATGGATGGAGATGGAAAAAATTATGCTGAGTGAAATATCCCAAACTCAGAGTCTTAAGGGCTGAATGTTTTCTCTCATATGTGGAAGCTAGAGTAAAATCTAAGGACAGATTGAAAGCTAGTTAAGTTCAAAAATAAACTCAACATAGGTGAATTTTCATATAAGCAGGGGAAAGCATAACTAGGAAGCTGGGGAGACAAGGGAGGAGGCAGGGAGGAGAGGAAGGGACTGGGGGAGTTGTTATTGCAGCTGGGAACACTGGACTCCCATGAGAAGCCAACTACACACAGACAGGCAGAGAGGATCAGAAAATTTAAAAACTTAATACATGAATATGTTTTGTTTTTCTATCTATAACATAGAGATAAACAGAGGAGACATGGGAGCAGGGAGTGGTTGAAGTGGGGAGATCCTAGACTAGGATTGACCTTAACTTACTTTGTCAATATTCATCTATGCAAGAATATGTAACCACAATTTCCTCCAATATGTAAGACTATTTTGAACGAATTAAAGAAAATAGAATATGGGTGTCCCTTACAAAACTATTTCAATTGGTAAGTCTGAAATTTTTACATAAAATATTCAATTAATATGCAATTATAAACAAGTCTTTGAAATTCATCATTATAAAAAGGAAAATGAATATAGGAAATCTTACATGAACTTTTCAGTAAACACGAAGCATGTGACAAAACTGAACACTAATTCATGATTAAAACATTTTATAAAAGGAAAAATAAAAGGAAATGACTTTAATCTGCTAAAGAATATCTATGAAGAAAAAAATGATATCAAACATCCTATGGATTGATGAGTTATAAGATTTCCCAATGAAATTGAAAATATAATAGAGAAAAAGAGAAGTAAATTGCTATTCGTTATAACTATCTCTTTGCCACATTGAGCTAAGGTCCTGGCCAGTAGTACAAAGAAATAGAAGGGTTGAAAATTTTAAAGGCAGAAATAGTATTATCAGTTTTTGGAAATAATATAATTATGCATATAGCAAACCCCAAAGAATTTACAAGAAAAGCAGATGTAATAACTGACACTAGCAAGGTAACGAAATACACTTGTGTTTCCATGTACAAATGGCAAAAAAAGTAAGAAAAATGGTTGGTGTATTTTTATTTTAATGGTATTAAAACATCAAACTAAATGAAATATTGCAACATTTCCATAATATAAAGCATTAAGTAATATTGATAGATGTTTTCTGAGACCTGAATAAATTGCAGGATGCTCATGGCTAAGAATGCTCAGTATTTTAAAGATGTCACTTATGCCTAATTGATGTATGGATTCAATTAAATCCCAATCAAAATCTCTGCAGGTATCTTGTGCCTCTGTGTGTACATTATGTGTGTCTATAAAAGCGTATGTGTGTGTACCTGTGAGTGTATGGAAATTGATGAGCTGATTCCAAAATTTATGTGAAAATTAAAAGGACCACAAAAACAAAAGGCAATCTTGGAAAACAACGTTCATGTACTTATGCTACCAGACAGGGAGATTTATTTTAATATTATGATAATTATTCAGTGTTGTAGTGGTGCAAAGAGAAAAACAGATCAAAAAAACTTCAGAGAGTCCATAAATAAACTAACGTATAGAGTCATTTAGTGATTACATTTGTCATATATTCTGCTTAACAAATTGTCCCCAATCTTAGTGGCTTAAAAAGCAAACATTTATCATCTTACATAGTTTCTATGTGTTAGTGATTTCAAAGCAGCTTATTTGGGTAGTTCTGGCACAGGGTCTGTCATGAGGTCGCAGTCAAGCTGTCAGATGTTGGGCTGCTCCATCAGCTTCCAACCTCGCTCAGGTGGCTTTTGGTAAGAGGTTTCAGTTTCTTATCACACAGGTCTCTCCACAGGTCTTCATAGCAGCTGGCTTACTCCAGCAAATGCTATGAGAGAGAAAGAAAGGACAAATGAGAGCATGCTCAAAATGAAAGGCAGTCTTTTGTAGTTAATATCATAAGTGACATGCCATCATTTCTGCTGAAAGTTGTTGATTCCCCCAGTCCAAGCCTGATACACTATGGGAAGGAACTACACAAGGTATGAACACCAAAGGTGGGGACTATCTTGGAGGCTGCCTATCACAGAGATAGTGGTGACATCATTGTGCGGTGGGCAAAGAATGTTCTTTTTAAAAAGTAATATTGGATCAATTAGATAATCTTTTCAAAATAAAAAACTTAGATGATTATCACATAATACATCAAAAAAGTGTCTGAAAGGTAAGATATTAAAACTTCAGGGAGGAAATAGAATGTCTTCATGATATTGCAGTAGAGAAAAATTCTTAAGCAAAATGCAAAGATTGCTAACTATTAATAAAGTGAAACCTTTGACTTATTAAAGGACACCATTGATAGAGGTGAAGTGGAAAGCCACATGGTGGAAAAAGATATATATGTAACAAAGGGCTTGTATCCCGACTTTTCAAAGCACTACAAATCAAGACAAAGGCAGATAACCTAAGGTAGTTTGGGTTTGGAATATCCCTCCAAGGCCCACATGTTAAAAGCTGGGTCCTTGAGGAGGCACAGTTGGGAGATCATGGAAACTTTGAGAGGTGGAGCCCAGTGGGAGATCCTTACATCACTGAGGCAATCCCTTCATCAGGGATAGTGGGCCTGTTCCTCTTGGTGTTCTTCTCTCTGGCTTGATATACAAGAAATATTGCTCTGCCAAACATTCCCACCATTATGTGTCACCTTACCACAGGCACAAAGCAACAGGCTAAACTGATCACACACTGAAACCTCTAAAACTGTGAACAAAAATAAAGCTTTTCCCTTTATAAGTTGATTATAAACTCTGTTATTTTGTTATAGTGATAGAAAGCTGACTAATACACAATCCAATATGCAAGGGAAAAAAAAGAGCAAAAGACTTAACAGTCTTCACACAAAAGGCTATTCCAATGATCAATAAACATGAAATGTGTTCAGCCTCATTAAATAATCATGGAAATGGAAATCAGAATAACACCAAGATATTACTACCCACCACAACTAGAATGGCTTTAAAAAGTACAGAAAAAGAGATAAATGTAAAATTTTAAAATGACATTTACAATTTAAATGTTTGGTTAGTCAAACGAATTCAAATGGCTAAAATTTAAAATACACTTCTGAATACTAGATGAGAATAAGGATACATAGGATCTCTTATACTCCTTGTGGAAGACTTTATGTTGCAACTATTTGAGAAAGCTATTTTATAGTTATCAACTGAAATTGAAAATATAATAACCTCATGACACAGCAGAATGTATTCATAAAAAAATTGCCAACAGAAATATATAGATAATCATTAAAAGTTATATATGAATGTCTTTAGCAGAATTATCTTAATAAACAAAAGTTAAAATAACCCAAAAGTCCATCACTATTGAATGGATAAAAGCATTAATATGTTCTCACAATGTGCTCTATGGAGCAATGAAAATCAATCATAAGTACTCACAATAGTATATTTGCAGAATGAAGTTAGGCAAAACAAAATATATCCTTACTTACTTCACTCTTTTTATGCCAATAACTAGACACTTTTATTTAAAAGATTGTACTTCAGTTCACAGTGTTAACAGTCTACTAATCATTCCAGCCTGGTTATATCACCATAGCTTCAAAAATGTATCCTTATACAACTATACAATGATGCTTACATAATCTTCTTGATGAATAAATCTTTACTTATGGATAAGAATTAGATGTATTTTCATTTCAAAACTTCTTGATAAAATTTTTGGTTGCCAAGCAAACAGGAGTTCGTTTCCACGTGCCACTTCTCTAGCAAGGTATAATTCTACAGTCTGTATAATCATCGTATAGTGCTTGGTTTCATGTAGTTAGTGTGAATAAAAGTATTGATATTAAGCTCCTTAGTTATGCATTTTTGTTCCTTTCTGGAAATTCAATAATTGCTTATTATCTTTAAAGCACAAAGTTTAAGCTTGACCAGTCATTTTATTGGATGTATCATGATCTCATCCATATCTACCCTAACGATGATTCTCATGTATTTGAAAAATGAGGTAAAAATTTACAATGTGTCCTGAATTCACTACTGAATATAAGTATCAGTATTAGATTTGTAAGAGACAATAAAAATAAATCAAGATTTACCTACAAAATATTTTACAATTTTTGGGAAATTTGTGTATATAATTTTTCTTTTCATAATTTTACTTTATTAATCATTAGCTAGAAGTGGGTAGGTCTTCAGAGCTTTCATTTAAACAGAAATCTTTCCTTCAATTATGGATAGATAAAATAATTTTTAATCATTAATTTAAAAAAAAACTCAATAATTTAAAAAGAGACACTTAGAAGGATAAAAAGCAAGAAAAAATTGGGATTGAAAGTTTTCTTACTGTATAAAATAAACTGCAAAAGAAAGTGATAAATATAACTATTTTAATATCAAATGCTTTGGTAAAATCCCATGAGACAATAAAAAAAATCAAAACATTTTCAAACATTTCAAACAAAACATTAAAAGTCTCACTATGTAAAATCTTGACAACTTGATATCAAAATAAAGTTTCATTATTCTTAATAGTCCATTAGCTGCATTTAATGAGTCATAGTTTTCATCTTCTTAGAAGTGTCCAATCTTCAAATGCACCTAAAGAACTTCAGTCTTCAGTTATACCAGCCGGGGACCAGTCTACTTCTGCCTTATTTCTTGCTATCAGAACAGGAACTTCGAAGTTTCCTAGAATCTGATAAGGGCTTCCTAGTGTACGGAACAGCCCCCTTCTAACTTCAGTTGGCTACAGAATCCATCCTTGTAACAAATTCCAGCTTTCTACAAGTCCAGTGAGACCAGAGTTTCCCCAAGCAAACTAGAGACCAGATACTCTGATTTAAAAAGTACAGATTGGGGATTTTAGCCTTTGTTGTGCTGACCAGGTAACTCAGCCACCACCTAGAAATTTTACCCACTTAATCCTCTCTGCCCTGGAAATACTACAGGAACAAGATTGAAATTGAAGCTAAACTGGGAAGTCAAATCTTTTCCAGGAATTAATGTCCTAACATTCCTGCCTCAGTGTTCATTATTTGATATTTGGCAGTGGACCCATCTCCCTACCAAGATTCTGAGAGAGGGAGCTTGAGTGGCAGCTCAGCTGTTGGAGCACTAGCCTGGAATGCACAAGGACACAGGTTCGTTTCCCAACATCAAATACATAACCAACTATCAGAGAAACAAAGATCAGATGAAAAAATAAATAAAATGATAATTTACTTAAAGAAAAAAGATTCTAAGAGAGGACAGGGGAAAATAATATGACCAGGAATTATTACCAAGTCAAGGTCTGTTCTTAAGTATGTGTATGTATGTGTGTGTGTCAAAAAATATTGTGAACAGCTTAATAAATATCTGAAATTATTGTTGGGATTATTGTAGAAGGAACACTTTTAGTTTCATTGCTTATAGTTTCTGTATTTATTGTGGTTTGTATAATTAACATGTATCCTATTTAAGAAAAAAATATTACCTTTTAAAATATCAGTCCCAGGCTAGAGCAGTGGCTCAGCGATTATTGCACTTGCCTGGCATGCACAAGCACACAGGTTCAAACCCCAGCACCACATACACAACAAAGTGTCAGAGCAATGCAGGTCACAAGAAAAACTAGATAAAAATTGATTCTCTCTTTCTTTTTCTCTCTCTCTGTCCCTCTTTCTTTAAAAAAATAAAATAAATAAAATACCAGTCCCATTCCATTTCCCTGTTGACATAATAAGAGTAAAATACTTTAAAATTCTCTTTGCTATATTTCATTATAGACAAATACAGTTCAGCTTTCTCCTCAACATGCGAATCCATTTATTTGGAATTGTCAGACTATTAATGACACTAATATTGGGGGAGAATAAATTGTTAGCAAGTGTTCTTCTTCATAACCCCATAAGCAATCTTTAGCATTTGTTATTTAACTAAAATTTATCTGAACTGGGATGTGCTAGGCACTAGGATTACAAAATAATTAAAATATAAGTCATACCACCTTGGAATTCAGAAATGTGTACCAAAAACAGATAGGAAGAATATTGAACAGAACTCTACTCAAACAGTTCTCTAAATATGAGTGTTAGAATATCACAAAAGTACAGTGCACACAAACAAAGGGCCATAATGCTAAATTAATTCATGTATACTTTTCAGGGATCAGATTTGGTAATTTTGTATCTCCTGAATTTGAAAAAGTTGTAAGTATAAATTGTTATTACATGAATACTCAAACTAAACCTTGCTTGATGAATTCATAAACTATGATGCATACTTCATTTTCAAAGCAACAAATATCCTGAAAATATATGTGTTTTAGTTATCTTTTCATTGGTAGGACCAAAATACTTGACAGGAGCAATTTTAGAGGAGGAAATGTGTACTTGAGGGCTCATCCTTCCAGAGGTCACAGTCCATAGACAGAGGCTCCAATCCTTGGGACTCAAGGTAAGGTAGAACATTATAGCTGAAGAGGTGGGGGAGAGAGCAGCTCAAGATATGGCTACAAGAAGTTGTGCTCAGCTCACTAAAATACACCCTAAAGATACTCCCATACCCTAAAGGCACTCCCCCAATGACCCACCTCCTTTAGCCACACCCCACCAGCCTACAGTTACCACTCAGTCAATCCCAGTCAGGGGATCAATTCACAGACAGGGTTAAGGGCCCCATAATCTAATAATTTCATTTCACCTCAAAACCTTGCATCATCTCACACATGAGCTTTTGGAGATACATATCTAAATCATAATATGCCGTGATTAACAAAAATTTAGCTTTGTCTAATTGTTAACAAATGTAGGAATAATCTCAATAAATTGAAGAACTGTGGCATTAGAGGCTTAAAAATAGTATTCTTAACTTTTATCCATTCTTATTCTCCCCAATTTTTATCACAATCAAAATCTGCTAGGACCAGAAGAGTCATTGCCTAAAATACAAGGCTACAGTCTACATAGCCCCTTTCTTTTTCTTTTCTTTTTTTTTAAGACAGAAGGGCAGTGAAAGAGAGAGACAGAAAGAATTTTTATTGAGTTTTTCACATGCCTTCGTTGCTCTGACACTTGGTTGCATACGTGGGTGCTGGGGATTGAACCCATATACTTGGGCATGCCAGGCAAGTGCCAAAACCACTGAGCCACCACTCCAGCCCCTACATTGCCCATTTCTGAGGACCAGTGTTTTGCTAGAGAACTTCAAACAATCTGACTCTCTACGAGCATTAAACTATGGCAATACACAAGTAAAGACATAGCCATTCCTCTTGAATCTAGCGATGAGAATGGATGTCAAAATGTCCTCATTCTTGATATTATATTGCAAGTGGCAATTAGGAGGTGCATTAGTCAGATTTTTCACCTCTTTCATCAAAAGACCTGAAAAGAATAATTTTAGAAGAGAAAAAGTTTATTTGGCACTCATGATTTTAGAAGTTTCAGTCCATAACTTGCTGGCTACTTTGCTCTGGGCCCAAGGTAAGGCAGAACAGTATGATGAAAGGGTTGATGGAGTAAGGCAGGTCAACATATGGCAATCAGGAAGCAGGGACAAAATATAAACCCCAAGGTCATGGCTCCAGTGACCTAGCTCCTCCAGCCACAAACTATCTGCCTTCAGTTACTGTCGAGTTAATCCACATCAGTAGATTAATGCATTGATTTTGCTAAGGTACTCAACCCAATCATTTCAACTCTAAACTTTCTTATATTGTCTCAAAATGAGCTTATGTGGGACATCTCATATGTAGGACATCTCATATGTATACCATAACAGTTAGAAAATATATCAGAAAGCTAAAACCTAAGAAATATGTTTTAATTTCCAAAGAATGTAGGGTAAATGTGAATATCACTGTAACTATTAACAAAGAGTTTTTAATGTAACAATCAGTCACTTTATTGCAGATATCTTAATGTATCAACTAGGCAGATATTGTTATTTATTTTTTGAAAGCATGAAAGAGAGATTTATTCAATTTTAAATAACTAGTATAGAGTAAAATTAGAGGGGATGGGGAACTTAGATCTTCTGACCTCTGTCAGTTGCTTTTGCTTGATGCATTACTTAGTCTTTACCAAATTATTTATTTGAAAGATGGAAGACACAATAAATTGCCATTGTTATATAAAGGGGGAACTAAAAAACAAAATTCTATTTATGTATAGCAAACTGAAATTTAAGTATAATTATCCAACCATCTGAATTTTTTCTTTTCTTTCAAAGAGTAAACATAAGTCAGATAAAAGAGGCAATACTGGCACAGTAGCATTCTGGGAGTTCTGTGTTAGCCATTGGTTGACACAGAAGATGTCACCAATAACAGAGTTGAAACTGTGTGAACGTCACTAGAACCCTCTTCTGCTCTTTCTCTCTGTGTCTGTCTCATTAGGGTCCTTTTAGTTTATGCCTACCCCACTTTTTTATATCAACCAGCTCTTTTCACTAGCAAGAGCATTTTAGATATTCTAGTCTACAAACCCGCAAGTCCCAATCCTACAGGAACAGCAAGAGTCTCCTAGAAATGCCAATGCTATTTTCCTTCACTCCGCTGACTCTCAGTGAACCTTGAGTCTCTCTCTAAACCAATCACATTTGCTGAGATTGTGAAGTTCAAATTAGTCTAGATCCAACTATACTCTGGAGTAAAAGGTGGAAATAATATTATCTGAACCCACAGACTATGGGTGAAACAAATTTATCTCCACAGAAAATGCTGAAAAATATCATTTTTTAAAAAAGAACAAAGTGATAAGTATACTAATACATCAGAACACTTAGAAAGTATAAGAAATCAGTTTGACTTATTTAAAATTGGTTAATTTTCATAAGGATATAATGCTGTTATATCCTGTTAAAAAATAGGAATGCAGCCAGAAATTAGTTTGTTTCTTCTTTCTGATTTTTTATTTACACTTCAAGTTATTATTATTTATTTTCTAAAGCCCTGATTTCTCTCTTATCAACCTATGGAAAGTTGAGTGAAGAGCCACAAATCCTAAGATTTTTTTACATCATCATTCAAATTTGAATTAGAAATCCTTGTTCCCAAATCAAATTTTTGGCTGTTCAGAATGACTTATCCATGCTGTCAAATGGCCATACCTCATCCACTTAAGAGTAATTTATACATATATTATATTATTGCATTAGAAGCTCGTTTGATTGTTCAACAAATAAATTTCTGAATAAATAAAATAAAATAAAATAAAATAAAATAGTAGCAAATGGCAAGTATGAGTAGAACAAGCATGGCTGCCCTCATGGTCAAAAGCTTTATCATGAGTTTGGCACATACTCCAAAAATTGACTCCTCACAGGCCTGGAATGGTGTGCTTGCCTAGTGTGCACAAGGATACAGTTTTGAATCCCCATCACCACCTACAGAGAGAGTGTTGGAGCAACGAAGGTCACATGAAAAACTGAGTGAAATTGATTTTCTCTTTCTCTCAGTCTCACTGTCCCTCTCTGTCTCTTAACACAAACAAACAAACAAACAAAATGGACTCCTGACCTGACCCAATACAACCTTAAGCCTTTCTTAAAGGAGTTAATTTTTATGGATGTTGGGAAATAGGGTGGAGATAGCATTTAAAAATGAATTACAGTTGCACAAAACTTACAGAAATGAAAGGGGAGGTGAAGTGTTTAGAAGATAAACAATAGTAGCATGTGCCTCAAACGGTAGGAGAGGGGTCTTAGAAAGTAAAAACCAGGACAAATAAGGAAGTTGAGATTTCTAAAAATAGCAATTTTCCAAGGTTGCCCAAGGCTAATCCTTCTTACATTCTTCTATCTGTAAGTCGACTACCTTAAATTATAAATCAAGGAAGGTTAAATCATATAATTATCTCCATATTATCCTGATGAGAAAATGTGTAAGAAAAAAATACATAAAAAATTAATGAAAACATCTGCCTCCTGTCCCCTCGCATTTAAATCAAAGAATCAGGTTTATGAGTGGTACAACCAATCCCAGCTGCAGAATGATTTACGGGTGCAGAAATAATCTATAAGGCAATGCAGCAGGCCACCAGAAGGGGATTTATAAATTAAAATCAATAAGTGGATTTCATTCCGAAGTCTATGGTTGTTAGTACTGATTGCAGGGCTCTGCTGAATAGCCTCTAAACCTGTTTTCATTCATAGATCATCACAATTTTTACCAGCAGGAGTCTGGAGGCACTAAGAGCCCGGGAATTCTAGAGGGCAAAATAATTCTGTGAAAGACTTTCTAACCTTGGAATATTTTATAAAGCACTTGAATATGTACACGAACAGATTCATATGGAGATACACATCTGAGAGAAGAGAATTACTTCATGTTTTTAACAATTTTTTTCTATCGTTTTGTTTGCTTTGTTTTAAAGTAAACCTTGAGGAACGTTTGCTAACTGACCAGATGGATAAAAAGTAACAGTTACTTTTAGTATTTTAGTGTATGATATGCAGGTTTATGTTTATTTTCATGAAAAGCCACATTGCAGAATGATTATTACATGCACTGTTTTTGGAGCTGGTTTTCTTAGGTTTGAACAAAGGCCTTAAATACTAATACGTATTTAACCTTTTCCTACTTATGTCTTTGTTCATTAAATTGGTGTGATTAGGATATATCATGGTTTCTGTTTTCCAGGCAAAATCAACCTAAAATGTTTTGCATATATTATTAGAAACTTTTTACAAGGGTGGGCACTAATCCGTAGTACGGATGAAACATCTATTTTTAACTTCAAATGGAAAGTTATTTCTTAACAATTGTTTTGCTACTTTAAAAAGGGGTGGGAAGAGAAACTACTAATATCCTGGTGCTTATATGTCTTTGCAATTAGGTAGGTATATCAGCATACTTACATATGATCTTGCAAAGTGTGAAGGGCTAGGAGCTTCAAAATGAAAGATCTAACCTTCTAACAAATTTTGTTACTCAGTTGTGTATGTTACAAGCATGTGTAGTGTAAATGTATGTACAAATTTTGCAAAGCTCTTTTTAGAATAAAATACTTAGATATTTATGGTGTGGCTTAGTTTATTGCATAGTGCTTTCTCCTTTTATCCCACTGGTTAGCTATTTTCACACTCAGTGCATTGTAGGTGAGTTGTTACCTAACAAAATGCTAAATGAATTCTTTAAACATTCAAAAAAAATTTAGTTCATTTACTGATGCAGCCTGGCAAACTTTGAAGGGAAAAACAATACATGATTATTGGGAAATATATTATGTTATAGAAAAACTTGGCTAGCACAGATAATATTTGCTCATAATTGAATTTTACATTTCTTATGTAAAATGTTTCAAAGGACACAATACAAAATACATCAATTTGTTGAGAGGGTTCACAAATCAAATATGAAAACTCTTGTAATAAAGGAAATCTCAGTGCTTTTCTGTGAGTAAATAGCCTGTATTCCTCCATTCCTCTTCCTTCTCTCTCTCTCTCTCTCTCTTCATTTTGACATTAAATTCATTGACACTTTTTATAGTGCATCATTCTGTCAAGGGTTTCCTTTGCTGTTTCACACGTTTTGTCCATCTCTAAATCTTTATTTAAGTTTTTTCTCCGGTGGCATCTTTTATCTACAAAGATAGCCAACTCCTTTTATCTCCAGGCCTCTCAGATGAAGGGCCTAAGAAAAAATGGAGTGGGGTGAGCAGGGGACAGCACAGTCCTATTCTTTAGAGGACTTTAGTGGATTTTCCCCCCTCCTCCTTATGCATGTGAAGGGAAAAAAAAAAAAACATTTAGAACATACTGCAGTCTTTCTCAACCCTTCCCCCATTAGCTAAGTGTTTTAGTATATTTCCTGGAGTAAAGGAGGAAAATACACAGGAGAACAATTCTTTTGTTTCATATCTAATCTCCAGTTCAAGTGTTTTATATTACCACAAGATAGTTATCTGCATCATTTCAGAAGGTGCTTCTGCCTGCACACTGAGACCTTAATAACACAATTGAATGACACATTTGTTTTTGTCTTTCTTAAGGTCACATCATTCTATTTAGGCTTTCAAAGCTTCTTTATCTTGCATGCAAATGAAAATTAGACAATTGCCAGCCTCATCAAACTTACACCATGTATTGATTATTATCTGCTTTATGATAGAGAAAATTTGGGTGATCTTTATTTAGATGTTTATCTATAAGTTGTCGTTCAAATGAAAGGATGGGTGTACCAGAAACTTAAAAATATGAGTTTGAGAAACCCTTTTAAGTATTTGTTAGCAGTATTATGTATTGATAATTGAAATTTTTGGGTTTCATTTATAACATCTGCATTTTGGGGGAGATGCTCCACCTTCTCTAAATCTGTAATCCTGTTGGTTATCAAACAGACTGGACTGTTTTAACCATGTCTTTAACATGCTTGCCTGACATTCCTGTGCTTCAGCATCAGCACCTGTAACAGCAGAGAGGAAATGCACTCTTCTCATAGGGTGGTTGTGAGGATGAAAGGAGTATGCTGTGTGATACCCTTAATGTAATATCCAATAATGTAGTGTGGAGTTCTCAAGGCACTGCTGGATTAATGGTAGATATACAATACTAACATATCATTAGATGTCAGTATTTTATATTATCATAGGATTATATGAATGTTACTATAGTCAGGTTATTCAATTAGTTCTGAGGTTCCTTGCAGTTTAGCTCAAAAAGAAAGTACTACAGCGTTTGTATTCCTCATTATGTGAAGGTTGGAAGTATACCAGCATATCAATGCAGAATAGACTATTATCTAAGCAATACCTGAATAATAATTTTACCAGTTGCTCTTGAAATAAAAGACTTAAGGTAACATAATGGACTATGACCTTGTGTTCATTTTCCACTGCTGTTGTAAGTAATTACCGCAAAGTTAGTGACTACAACACAAATGTATTATTTTAACAGCTCCATAGATCAGTCTGAGATGGATCTCACTGGGCTAAAATCAGGTGTTGGCAGGGGCTGGAGCGGTGGCTCAGCAGTTATGGCACTTGCCTGGCATGTGTGAGTACACAGGTTCAAACCTCAGCACCCGCGTATACAACTAAGTGCCAGAGCAATGAAAGCCATGTGAAAAACTCAATAAAAATTGATTCTCTTTCTCTGTCACTTTCTCTTTTTAAAAATGTAAAAATAAGACTGGAGTGGTGGTTCAGTGGTTTCCGTGCTTGCCTGGCAAGCACGAGGACCGGGGTTCAAACCCCAGCACCACATATACAACTAAGTGTTGGAGCAACAAAGGCCATGTGAAAAACTAAATAAAGTTGCTTCTCTCTTTCTCTCTCTCACTGTCCCTCTCTCTTAAAAAAATGTAAAAATAAAATAAAATCAGGTATTGGCAAGGCTACATTCCTTCTGAAGGCTCTGGGGCAATCTATCTCCTTGCTTATGCTGTTAGCTGAATTTATTTTTTTGCTGATTGTTGGTCAGGTGATGGTCTCAGACTCTACAAGCGCCAGAATTCCTTGGTTCATATGCATTTTTATGGTTTGAATATAAAGTATCCCCCAAAGACTCATGTGGTGGAGGCTTTGTCCCTAGTGCAGCAATATCAGAGATGGGGCTCTGGATAAGCAGTAGATCAGGAGGACTCTGACCTCATTGGTGGATTTATCCATTGGTAGCTGAGTGGAGTACTGGGAGGTGGTGGGAATTGCTGGGATACAGTTGGAGGATGTAGGTCACTAGGGCAGTCTCCTTGAGGATTACAACTTCTCCATAGTTCCCTCCTCCCTTTTTCTTTGCTTTCCAGCTCCGTTGAGTGGAATGGCTTTCCTCCATAAGGCCATTCTCCATGATGTTTCTGCCCTGAAACCAGCAGACCATGGAATTAACCCCCTGAA
This sequence comes from Aplodontia rufa, assembly GCA_004027875.1. NCBI lineage: Eukaryota > Metazoa > Chordata > Mammalia > Rodentia > Aplodontiidae > Aplodontia > Aplodontia rufa. Next base: position 1,194 of record PVKS010020186.1, on the reverse strand, counting down.
AATGTGAAACAAGATACTGATTTCCTCCTTTCAATTGTTTGCATCTGATGTTTTGATCACAGCAACAAAAAGATGACTAATACATGGCCCCATTCCTCCATCTTTGCAGACAGCAACGGGGAGTGATACCCCTCTTCTAATAATCTCTCCTGCCTCTGGTTCTGTTCCAGAAAATCTTATTAAAAAATCCTTCTGCCATTTATAAGTTCATGATTAGATTGTGCCCATGTGTTAATCCAGGATAATCATTCATCTCAAGGTCTACAGCCTCATTCATATTAGCAAATCTGCTCTACATTGAAGGTAATATACTCCTGGGCTCCAGGGATTAAGGTATGGTCATTACTGGTGAGGTGGGGCATTACCCTGACTAGCACAGTCCTCACTTGAGTGGTTTGTTGTATTTGCTTCCTCCAGAGTCCCTTTTTCCTACTACCTCTGTGTCATTTGTTTTTCAGCTATGCACTAACTCACCAGGAGCACTTTCTAAAGTAAATCAACACCTAAGTTCAACCACAGGACGATTATCTCAAAATTCCTGGGAATAAGATGGTTGCTCTACTTTAGATCAAATATCATGCTGTACTAGTTTTAGTTCTGTTAAGGTTTTTATAATAAAATCTATAATCATATAGATCCAACATAACATTGTATCTTTGATTTGAGTAATACATACTAGAGATGCTGGAGCCTTGTATGATCTGTGAACTGGTAACCCCAGCTTCAAAATCAAGCTTATTACAAAGTCCAAATCATGGGCTGCACGTAGGAATTGAATTCCGATTGCATAAGTCGGGATGAGATGCTGCCCTTCATCTATCACCTCAGTGATGTCAGTTATGCTGTTCACGGACACACTGAGAACTGTAAGGCTCTAGAGAATTATAAGTAGGCATAATACCAATATCAAAATTGATATTTCTCAGCTGCGTAGGTATCATAGCTGCAATTTAGAGGAAAATGGAACTGAAGCTTCATGAATTAGATTTCTTGTTCCAAGCTGGTGATGAGGGGGGTGCAAAACTAAGATGCTAACCCTGAGTAGTCCATCTGTGCTCCTCTACAACCTGGTTGCTTTCTGAAATTAATAGTGAGCAAGTCAGCCTCAGTTTATCAATTACCACTCATCTTATTCCAAATCTGAGAAAAGAAGAATTTAAGATGAAGCAAGTTCCTGCAACATAAATATTATCT